>ML782691.1:476480-515554 GCA_009831015.1 Picea engelmannii | reverse complement strand
CATAATTACTCTACTCCATGAATGTTGATGGAAAAGGTTAGTGAAATTTCTACAAGGAAGTGTCACCCACATGGGAAAGATACCATAATGCATGTGATGGAATGGAATGCCATAGAAAAATGGAGTGGACCCTTTTTGGTGATGGTTGAAGGGTGTAGCCTAATTTCCAACTAGATCACCCTGTTTCCGATGTTATTTTCAATGAGGATTTTTCCCCAAATTTGATAAATGGAATTTAGTACTCCTGAATCTGCAATTTCATCATTTCAAAATTACAATCTAAGCATGATTCATGGTTTCTAAATCAACCTAGATTGCCAAAATTGTAATTTGAACAAGAAGTTCATCAAACTGCATAATTTTTTGATCACCGAATATTGGACAAGGTAACCATAAATGGGGTGATTTAGTTGTTCCATGGTCTATGCCCTAGTCGAAGTATTGTCCTTGAAGATGGAGATTTTGAATCTTTAGTAGATCTTGGAAAGATGTATACAAGCATAGTGAGTTAATATACAGATAGACTTAATTTTTTTTCTTAGTTTATTTTTTTCGATGAGGTAAATCTTTGCTTTGTTCATTGGATTGTTTTAAAATGGATCAAAACTTCTTGAGGAAAATTTTCATAACTGAAGTGTCCATCAATCAAATGGAACTATGACTTATGAAAAAATTCTTATCAAATTTGGATGAGAATTTCCACTAGAAAAAAAATGGCTCTATCCACTTATTAACTTACTTTGATACAGACTCTTCCACCATTAAAAATTTCAAAAATATGGATACAAAATCCTCCACGTCATGAGATCTTTAATTGTTTAATCATTGAAATTTCAAAATATTAAATAAATATTTCCATAATTGTTATATAAAGTAATTATCAATTTGGAATGAGTGAATATTTTTCACTAGTATATAGATCCTTTACATTGGTATATAGATCTTTTAGTGATTAGTGGTTTAATAGTAAATCAAGTAGAGGAGGTAATGTTTTCCCTACCAAATTTCAATTATCCGCAATGTGCAATGACATGTTTTGCTCCCTCTTTAAGAAGGTCATTATGATTCATGCAATTAATTTAAAGCATGGTGATAGACATAGATAGTATTCATTAGTGCCATAAACTTTTTTCCAATCAAACTATTCATTGGGTACACTAAAATTTTGTCAATGGGGAATTAATTGGTTGTTCAAGAGGGAGCAGTGATATTTGGAGTCGTCTAATATTGTGATCCAGGATCTTTTTGTCCAGTGACTTACTAAAGAATTGTATTAAATAAGCATAAACTAAAGTACACCATAAAGAAGGAAAAGCTCAAAAGGAAAGAGACATAAGAATGCAATATGAATGAAAAAACTTGATAACGGAGTTCCTCCCTGGTGGACTACGTCTCCGGGTCCTGCTCTCAAATGGGTAGGCCTTTTTATTAACTTCACAAAAGAATTGGGTAAAATACATAAGTATACATCATTCGAAAGTTAAGCTACATAAGCTTTTCTCAGATCAGAAAGCAAACGTCACCTGTAATGTCCCCACTTTGGGACATCATCACAGTGCAGAGGGTTATGATGACCAAAGTAGCCAGATGGAGGTTATAGTGAGTACAGGGGTTATTGAGAGGCATTATGGGGTCCATCTTGCATTTCTCATCATATTCCATCATTATGAGCCATTCCGTACAGGTTGGCTTTGGTTTCGTTGCATTCCGATGATTTCCATGATTTTGACTATTTTGAGCTATAAGTCAATGGAATTCACTGAAGAGGTCATTTTGGGCACATTACTTGGAAGAACCTCTCAGTGTGATAGATCATTGGAATCGGGAGGAGAAACACTATAGGATGGAATGGCTAGAAGTTACTTTCAGTGGCCAGGGAAGCAACAAGGATAGATAAGGAGCTTTTCAAAGGTAAAAAGGTTAATTAATTAATTAAATATTAATAAAATGAAAATCACTTTGGAGGGACAAGGTGAGCCAAAAGTATAAAGGAAAGGCAAGGGCCTCTTCTCATTCATTCATGTATGATTATCATTTGATATCTGGTTTCTAGCTAGTGAGCCCAACATTGGGGGTTTTGAGGGTTTTGACTTAACAAACCCTAGAGGACGATTCGGTGATGAAAGATTCCAACTAGCTTGTCCCAAGCTTGGTCTCGGAGCTGCAATATGCCCCCTCACCAATCTAGTTCCAGATCTACTCAGTTGCAGGATGATTCCACATTAGTTGCTTGTGCAGACAGAGAGAGGACGCACCAGTTGGGGGTTTCCAACAAAGGGGGGCGCACCATTCATTGAGGAAGGATTCGTCTTAGATGAGGAGAAGGGATTTCGGGAGGATGTTGATGATCTAGAAGGGGAGAACTAGTTGATGGGGAATACTTCCATTTCTATCTTGGGAGTGGTTGACCTCCATGTAGAGGTTGATCCAATAGCACACCCCTGATCTATGATGCGGCATGAGTCTACGGGAGACGACATGAGTATGCCAGAGAATATAGTGATGAGTGGTAGCTCACAGAGACATGTTGAGATGTATGATGAGATTCAGAGGGGTATAGTGCCTTGTAGGGAGGAGACACACCTAGGGGAGTATGTAGATGTCGCTCATTTGCAACAGCACATAGTCGTGGGGGATCATCTTCACCATTTCAGCAGTTGCATGAGAGATGAGAGAGGGAGGTTGGTTGACCAGCAGTCAGATGGGTTACTTCCAGTTGTATTGGATGGTTGGGATTCAGTGATGACCACAGGAGAGCATCTATCATGGATACCAATGGACGAACTTCTGGTCGAATCCTTGGGATTGACCAAAGCATGTCACACCTCCCAGTCCTACAGTCAGCTACAAATATGTCTGTTATCCTTTTTCGACACATTTATCATTGACAGTAGCATGAGGAGGATAGCAGATGAGCATAGAGGGCTTCTGACAGTGATTAGTCTCACACAGGAGCAGATAGAGGAGATTGGGAAAGATAAACTTCCAAGTTTTCCATGGGACCCAAGAGTTGGTTTTGTTAGCACGATGTTCATGTTGACCCAGGTTTCACTAGAGATCCACACACTCCACCTTGGTTTGGTTTGGAGTGGGTCTGAAGGTACTTGTCCTATGGGGTGAGACCTTTCCTTCCGCTTGATCATCATGATAGGGCATGGAGATGTTTGGATAGGTACTTCTTCTACAGAGATGCCTTTACAGATACAGTTTCTGGACAACATGTTCAGTGGTCACAGGTATTTCATCTTGAGGATCCGGGAGAGGAGGATTTAGGATATATGCAGGGGGCAGACAGTCATGGTCAGAGTAGTGCAGTGTCAGCATGGTGATCTTCAATAGAGGTTAGCATGGGATCCAAGGATTGCAAGATTGGGCATTTCACGGATCCACAGGGGAGAGTGGACCATTGCAGGGGAAATTTATCCTAACTTTCCATTGAGCTTCAGTGTTGAGAGGAGCGCACCACTTGTGGGTGTCTCACGGAGGTCTTGCAGTACCTCATTCTGGCATCAGCATGTGCAGTTGATGGATTCTGTGTGGATCTTGGTAGAGAGTTGGAGGATGGACTCATTTCGAGATGAGGCCATGTGTCATGTGCAAGAGGTTCACAGGGTTGATATCTTTTAGGACTATCCTTCGCAAAGTATTGTCGTTCACGTCCTGATATGGGATCCAAGGGGTGGAGTATACTATTGTTCGTCTTTCGATGGGTTCTACTGTGTACCCCATAGGTGGACATGGGATCCTGGTATTTTATTTGAGATGATTTGGTTATTGCTTGAGGACAAGCAATTTTCTAGCAGGGAGGACTGTAATGTCCCCACTTTGGGACATCATCATAGTGCAGAGGGTTATGATGACCAGAGTAGCCAGATGGAGGTTATAGCAAGTACAAAGGTTATTGAGAGGCATTGTGGCGTCCATCTTGCATTGCTCATCATATTCCATCATTATGATCCATTCTGCACAGGTTGGCTTTGGTTTCATTGCATTCCGATGATTTCCATGATTTTGACTATTTTAAGCTATAAGTCAATGGAATTCACTAAAGAGGTCATTTTGGGCACATTACTTGGAGGAACCTCTCAGTGTGATATCTCATTGGAATCAGGAGGAGCCACACTATAGGATGGGATGGCTAGAAGTGACTTTCAGTGGCCAGGGAAGCCACAAGGATAGATAAGGAGCTTTTCAAAGGTAAAAAGGTTAATTAATTAATTAAAGTGATTTAATTAATTAATTAAATATTAATAAAATGAAATTCACTTTGGAGGGACAAGGTGAGCCAAAAGTATAAAGGAAAGGCAAGGGACTCTTCTCATTCATTCATGTATTATTATCATTTGATATCTGGCTTCTAGCTAGTGAGCCCAACATTGGGGGTTTTGAGGGTTTCGACTTAACAAACCCTAGAGGAGGATTCAATGGTGAAAGATTCCACCTAGCTTGTCCCAAGCTTGGTCTCGGAGCTGCAATACGCTACCTTGCCATTCTAGTTCTAGATCTACTCAGTTGCAGTAGGATTCCAGATCAGTTGCTTGTGTAGATAGAGAGAGGGCGCACCAGTTGTGGGTTTCCAGCAAGTGGGGGCTCACCATTCATTGAGGAAGGATTCGTCCTAGCTGAGGAGAAGGGATTCATGGAATTCCAAGTATTGGGTTTCCTTTGCAGGTGTCTTGGCATCATTCTTGGTGGTTTTTTGGATTCTTTCAGTGGAGGATCTATTTGTATTGAGAGTGGGACGTTTTCCGAAGAGGAGGGCGCACCATCATTTGGAGGGTAGATAGATCTAAGGATCTAGTAGGTATTCTGAGGATTTGAGAACTTGGGTTCTCATTGCATCATCCTGATCTATCATTGTGGAGAGTTTCAGAGCATTTGGAGGCCTCCTTCATTAGGGCCGAATTATCTAAGGCTTCAGTCATCTAGTGGGGCACACCATTCAATGGAGGAGTTCAGATCTACAGGGTTTGAGAGTGGATTT
This sequence comes from Picea engelmannii, assembly GCA_009831015.1. Taxonomy (NCBI): domain Eukaryota; kingdom Viridiplantae; phylum Streptophyta; class Pinopsida; order Pinales; family Pinaceae; genus Picea; species Picea engelmannii. The sequence goes on along the minus strand of ML782691.1, from coordinate 510,570 downwards.
ACAAATTCAGGCACCTGGGTTGTTCTTACCATCACCCGATCTATTGTTTGGCATCTTTCTGGAGGTAATTAGACATCTTTGGAACCAGGGCCGAATTGTTGAGGAGCTTCAGTTATCCAGCAGAGTGTGGCATCTTCCAACAGTGAGGGGTTTGGCAGTTGGCATTCATCTTCATCTTTTATCCATCCTTTGGAGGCTTATTTTGTATCGGTAGATAATTTTGTAGCAGCTCAAACTTGTTATCTATTGTCTATCATCTTGGCCATTTGTTGAGCATTCCAGATCGACATCTCCATTGTAGCAAGTTCTTCTATTTTATGAATAAAGAATATTTGAGATGTTTTGTCTTGTCTATCTTATTACATATGGTTGAGGTATGTTCCATGGTTATCTCTTTTTATTATTTTCTGCATATACACATATAAACACATCTAAACAAATGGATCAGCAAACTGTTTGACGAAATACCTCACTCAGAAAACGTTTTAGAAAAGACACCAAAACAGTGATGATCCTTGCATAATGGCTCAGGATCATTACAGTGGTATCAGAGCTTAGATTCCTGCCAACCAGTGGGGATTAGCAGAGTTACAATAAGATGGATATTATTAACAGGATTGAGGAGTGTGAAAGGGAATACAAAACCATCAATAATTTCAAAGGGCTCATAACATTCCAATGGTTCCTATCCTATAAAAATCCTAGTTGGAACAAAAAGAAGATTGCAGGTGGGCTCAAGGCAAGGGAGGAAATTAGAGCAGCCTTTGGGTGGAACCCCACACCCATTAGGAGGGGGAAATAGAGAAACCCCACACCCATTAGGAGCACACAACGTTGCTACAGTTGCAAGGTGCCTTGGGAACCTGATCATGGGTGTAGGGGTAAGGGTAAGAAGCATATCATTGAGGTACACTATGATAGTGATGATGAGGATTTGGAGCAGTCGGATGATGACAATGACTCTTGCACAAAGGCTAGTGATAGCGACTCTACCTTAGAGGATAGTGATGATGAATCTTGCACAGAGACTAGTGATGTTTGCACGCTTGAGGAGGACAATGACCCTTGTGTAGTGGATAGGCAGCTGGATGGACAGGATGAAAGCACCGGTGTCTCAGCAGACATGTCACATACCATTGATGACCTTATGCCTTAGTAGAGTGGTGACATTAGTGAGGAGTCACACATGTTACCACCTAGAGATGATGAGCTTCCTATGGGGGTCGTGACATATCTGTTACCTGTTCAGACACCCATGATAGTCACGTCACATGAGGAGATCAGTGGCACGTCAGGTATGATGGATGACATTAGTGTGAGGGATGCACACCATGGACAGATAGACCCACAAATCCAGGAGGATGTACAAGGAGTATAGACAGAGGACCTTACACATACAGATCAGCCTGAGGAGATTGAGTCACAGATATTGGAGACTCCATTAGTTGAGAAGATTATAGAGGCTGACAGGTTGATGGAGCACTTACTTCCAGGATCGGTCTGCATTGATGAGGATGCACTTTTTAGCAGTCAGGATGACCATATCACGTGTCTGGATACATCTCTATGGGATCCAAGTGCAGATGATAGTAGCAGGTTGAGTGCACAGGAGGATACGGCTGCTCATACAGGATAGAGTGTGATTCAAGGGGAGATAGAATCTAGTGATGGAATGCAGTGGCATACAGGAGTACCCAGCAGCACAGAAGGCAGTGGACAGTTCAGCACGTCATCTTATGCAAATGGTGTTTTTGGGTATTCTAGAGTTGGCACTAGCAGGACTGACACTAGCAGTGAGGGGTCTGAGATGGCACCTCAGTATGACCATGATTAGGATTCACACCACTTAGCAGCACAGTTGAGATTTAGTGAGGCTATGATCAGGGCAACCACCAGACATATTGATGGCATGCATGCAATGATTGTAGATTACTGTCGGAAAGAATCAGTGGCATAGGGTAGCTCAGATGGAGGATTTTCCATGGATGATTTTCACACTCTCCGGGAGAGAGTATCTATGATGAGGACTGACTACCAGTAGTTGTTGACAGACATGGATTATCTACTGAGAGTTGGTGAGATGTATCATGAGGCTCTAAGGGAGTAGGAGTTGGAGTTGGAGAGCACTCGAGGATTCTTGAGAGGCACAAAGACTGTCCTTCAAGAATCAGAGTCTAGGACAGATGAGTCTGTAGAGAAGATCCATCAGAGATCCACTTCATCCGTCTTAGTGGACACTCATATGTATCAGTCAGTCACGTTGATTGAGGATGTCGATGATATAGCAGAGGAGCACCAGTTGATGTGGAACACTTCCATTTCTGTCTTGGGAGTGGTTGACCTCCATGTAGAGGTTGATCCAACAGCACACCCCGAATCTATGATGTGGCATGAGTCTACGATAGACGACATGAGTAGGCCGGAGCATATAGTGGCATGCCGAGATGTATGATGAGATTCAAGGGGGTATAGTGCCTTGCAGGGAGGAGACACACCTAGGGGAGTATGAAAATGTCACTCATTTGCAACAACACATAGTCATGGGGGATCACCTTCACCATTTCAGCAGCTGCATGAGAGATGAGAGAGGGAGGTTGGTTGACCAATAGTCAGATGGGTTACTTCCGGTTGTATTGGATGGTTGGGATTCGGTGATGACCACAGGAGAGCATCAATCATGGATACCGATGGACAAGCTTCTAGTCGAATCTTTGGGATTGACCAAAGCATGTGACACCTCCCAGTCCTATAGTCAGTTGCAGATATGTCTGTTATCCTTTTCCGACACATTTATCATTGACAGCAGGATGAGGAGGATAGCATATGAGCATAGAGAGCTTCTGACAGTGATTAGTCTCACACAGGAGCAGTTAGAGGAGATTGGGAGCGATAAACTTCCAAGTTTTCCATGGGACCCAGAAGTCCATTTTTTCAGCACGATGTTCATGTTGACCCAGGTTGCACCAGAGAGCCACACACTCCACCTTGGTTTGCCTTTGAGTGGGTCTGCAGGTACCTTTCCTATGGGGCAAGAACTTTCCTTCCACTTGATCATCATGATAGGGCATGGAGATGTTTGGATAGGTACTTCTTCTACAGAGATGCCTTTACAGATACAGTTTATGGATAGCAGGTTCGGTGGTCACAGGTATTTCAGCTTCAGGATCCAGGAGAGGAGGATTCATGATCTATGCAAGGGGCAGACAATCATGGTCAAAGTAGTGTAGTGTCAGCATGGTGATCTTCAACAGAGGTTAGCATGGGATCCATGGATTGCAGGATTAGGCATTTCACGAATCGACGGGGGAGAGTGGACCATTGCAGGGGAAGGTTATCCTAACTTTCCATTGAGCTTCAATGTTGAGAGGAGTGCACCGCTTGCGGGTGTCTCACGGAGGTCTTGTAGTACCTCATCCTGGCATCAGCATGTGTAGTTCATGGAGGTCGTGTGGATCTTGGTAGAGAGTTGGAGGATGGACTCATTTCGAGATGAGGCCATGTGTCATGTGTAGGAGGTTCACAGGGTTGATATCTTTCAGGACTATCCTTCGCAAAGTATTGCAGTTCACGTCCTGATATGGGATCCAGGGGGTGGAGTATACTAGTGTTCATCTTTTGATGGGTTCTACTGTGTACCCCACAGGTGGATATGGGATCTTGGTATTTTATTTGATATGATTTGGTTATTGCTTGAGGACAAGCAATTTTCTAGCAGGGAGGACTGTAATGTCCCCACTTTGGGACATCATCATAGTTTAGAGGGTTATGATGACCAGAGTAGCCAGATGGAGGTTATAGCAAGTACATGTGTTATTGAGAGGCATTGTGGGGTCCATCTTGCATTGCTCATCATATTCCATCATTATGAGCCATTCTGCACAGGTTGGCTTTGGTTTCGTTGCATTCCGATGATTTCCATGATTTTGACTATTTTGAGCTANAAAGAGGTCATTTTGGGTACATTACTTGGAGGAACCTCTCAGTGTGATAGCTCATTGGAATCGGGAGGAGCAACACTATAGGATGGGATGGATAGAAGTGACTTTCAGTGGCCAGGGAAGCCACAAGGGTAGATAAGGAGCTTTTCAAAGGTAAAAAGGTTAATTAATTAATTAAAGTGATTTAATTAATTAATTAAATATTAATAAAATGAAATTTACTTTGGAGGGACAAGGTGAGCCAAAAGTATAAAGGAAAGGTAAGGGCCTCTTCTCATTCATTCATGTATGATTATCATTTGATATCTGGCTTTTATCTAGTGAGCCCAACATTGGGGGTCTTGAAGGTTTTGACTTAACAAACCCTAGAGGAGGATTCGGTGGTGAAAGATTCCACCTAGATTGTCCCAAGCTTGGTCTCGGAGCTGCAATATGCTCCCTCACCATTCTAGTTCCATATCTACTCAGTTGCAGGAGGATTCCACATCAGTTGCTTATGCAGATAGAGAGAGGGTGCACCAGTTGGGGGTTTCCAGCAAGGGGGGGCTCACCATTCATTGAGGAAGGATTCGTCCTAGCTGAGGAGAAGGGATTCCGGGAATTCCAGGTATTGGGTTTCCTTTGCAGGTGTCTTGGCATCATTCTTGGTGGTTTTTTGGAGTCTTTTAGTGGAGGATCTATTTGTATTGAGAGTGGGACGTTTTCCCAAGAGGAGGGCGCACCATCATTTGGAGGGTAGCTAGATCTAAGTATCTAGCATGTATTTTTAGGATTTGAGCACTTGGGTTCTCATTGCAACGTCCTGATATATCATTGTGGAGAGTTTCAGAGAATTCAGAGGCCTCCTTCATCAGGGCCAAATTATCTAGGGCTTCAGTCATCTAGTGGGGCGCACCATTCAGTGGAGGAGTTCAGATCTATAGGGTTTGAGAGTGGATTTACAGATTCGGGCACCTGGGTTGTTCTTAACATCACCCGATCTACTATTTGGCATTTTTTTGGAGGTAATTGGACATCTTTGGCAACAGGGCCGAATTGTTGAGGAGCTTCAGTAATCCAGCAGAGCGTGGCATCTTCCAACAGTGAGGGGTTTGGCACTTGGCATTGGTCTTCATCTCTTATCCAGCCTTTGGAGGATTATTTTGTATCGGCAAAGCATTTTTTAGTAGCTCATACTTGTTATCTATTGTCTATCATCTTGGCCATATGTTGAGCATTCTAGATCGACATCTCCATTATAGCAGGTTCTTCTATTTTATGAATAAAGAAGATTTGAGATGTTTTGGCTTGTCTATCTTATTGCATATGGTTGAGGTATGTTCCATGGTTATCTCTTTCTGTTATTTGTTGCATACACACATATAACACATCTAAACAAATGGATCAGAAAATTGTTTGACGAAATACCTCACTCAGAAAAAGTTTTAGAAAAGACACCAAAACAGTGATGATCCTTGCATAATGGCTCGGGATCATTACAGTGGTATCAGAGCTTAGATTCATGCCAGCCAGTGGGGATTAGCAGAGTTACAATAAGATGGATATTATTAATAGGATTGAGGAGTGTGAAAGGGAATATAAAACCATCAATAATTTCAAAGGGCTCATAACATTCCAATGGTTCCTATCCTATAAAAATCCTAGTTGGAACAAAAAGAAGATTGCAAGTGGGCTCAAGGCAAGGGAGGAAATTAGAGCAGCCTTTGGGTGGAACACCATGCCCATTAGGAGGGAAAAATAGAGAAACCCCACACCCATTAGGAGCACGCAACGTTGCTACAGTTGCAAGGTGCCTTGGGAACCTGATCATAGGTGTAGGGGTAAGGGTAAGAAGCATATCATTGAGGTACACTATGATAGTGATGATGAGGATTTGGAGCAGTCGGATGATGACAATGACTCTTGTACAGAGGCTAGTGATAGTGACTCTACCTCAGAGGATAGTGATGATGACTCTTGCACAGAGACTAGTGATGCTTGCACGCTTGAGGAGGATGATGACCCTTGTGTAGTGGATAGGCAGTTGGATGGATAGGACGATAGCACTGGTGTCTCAGCAGACATGTCACATACCATTGATGACCTTATGCCTCAGCAAAGTGGTGACACTAGTGAGGAGTCACATGTGTTAGCACCTAGAGATGATGAGCTTCCTATGAGGGCCGTGACACATCTGTCACATGTTCAGACACCCATGATAACCACGTCACATGAGGAGATCAGTGTCACGTCAGGTATGATGGATGAGCTTAGTGTGAGGGATGCACACCATGGATAGATAAACCCACAGATCCAAGAGGAGGTACAGGGAGTACAGACAGGGGACCTTACACATGCAAATCAACCCGAGGAGATTGAGTCACAGATATTGGAGACTCCATTAGTTGAGCAAATTATAGAGGCTGACAGGTTGATGGAGCACTTACTTCCAGGATCGGTCTGCATTGATGAGGATGCACTTTTTAGCAGTCAGGATGACCATAGCACATGTCTGGATACATCTCTATGGGATCCAGGTGCAGATGATAGTAGTAGGTTAGGTGCACAGGAGGATACGGCTGCTCATACAGGATAGAGTGTGATTCAGGGGGAGATAGCATCTAGTGATGGGATGTAGTGGCATACAGGAGTACCCAGCAACACAACAGACAGTGGATAGTTCAGCACATCATCTTATGAAGATGGTGTTTTTGGGGATTCTAGAGTTGGCACTAGCAGGACTGACACTAGCAGTGAGGGGTCTGAGATGGCACCTCAGTGTGACCATGATCAGGAGTCACACCACTTAGAAACACAACTGAGAGTTAGTGAGGCTATGATCAGGGCAGCCACTAGACGTATTGATATCATGCATGCAGTGATGGAAAATTACTGTCGGAGAGCATTAGTGGCACAGGGTAGCTCAGATGGAGGATTTTCCATGGATGATTTTCACACTCTCCGGGAGAGAGTATCTTTGATGAGGAATGAATACTAGCAGTTATTGACAGACAAGGATTATCTACTGAGGGTTGGTGAGATGTATCATGGGGCTCTGAGGGAGCGGCAGTTGGAGATGGACCGACTCCCTTAGGAGTTGGAGAGCACTCGAGGATTCTTGAGAGGCACACGGACTGCCTTTCAAGAATCAGAGTCTAGGACAGATGAGTCTCTTGAGGAGATCCATCAGAGATCCACTTCATCCGTCTTAGTGGACACTCAAATGTATCAGTTAGTCACATTGATAGAGGATATTGATGATCTAGCAAAGGAGCACCAGTTGATGGGGAACACTTCCATTTCTATCTTGGGAGTGGTTGACCTCCATGTAGAGGTTGGTCCAGCAGCACACCTCAGATCTATTATGCAGCATGAATCTATGGGAGACGACATGAGTATGCCAGAGCATATAGTGATGAGTGATAGCTCACAGAGACATGCCAAGATGTATGATGAGATTCAGAGGGGTATAGTGTCTTGCAGGGAGGAGACACACCTAGGGGAGTATGCAGATGTCACTCATTTGCAACAGCACATAGTCGTGGGGGATCACCTTTACCATTTAAACAGTTGCATGAGAGATGCGAGAGGGAGGTTGGTTGACTAGCGGTCAGATGGGTTACTTCCGGTTGTATTGGATGGTTGGGATTCAGTGATGACCACAGGAGAGCATCTATCATGGATATCGATGGACGAGCTTCTGGTCAAATCCTTGGGATTGACCAAATCATGTTACACCTCCCAGTCCTACAGTCAGCTACAGATATGTCTGCTATCCTTTTTCGACACATTTATCATTGACAGCAGCATCTGGAGGATAGCAGATGAGCATAGAGGGCTTCTGACAGTGATTAGTCTCACACAGGAGCAGTTAGAGGAGATTGGGAGTGATAAACTTCCAATTTTTCCATGGGACCCAGGAATCCGTTTTGTTAGCATGATGTTCATGTTGACCCAGGTTGCACCAAAGAGCCACACACTCCACCTTGGCTTGGTTTGGAGTGGGTCTGCAGGTACTTGTCCTATGGGGTGAGACGTTTCCTTCCACTTGATCATCATGATAGGGCATGGAGATGTTTGGATAAGTACTTCTTCTACAGAGATGCCTTTACAGATACAATTTCTGGACAGCAGGTTCGGTGGTCACAGTTATTTCTGCTTGAGGATCCAAGAGAGGAGGATTCAGGATGTATGCAAGGGGCAGACAATCATTGTCAGAGTAGTGAATTGTCAGCATGGTGATCTTCAACAGAGGTTAGCATGGGATCCAAGGATTGCAGGATTGGGCATTTGACAGATCCACAGGGGAGAGTGGACCATTGCAGGGGAAGGTTATCCTAACTTTCCATTGAGCTTCAATGTTGAGAGGAGCGCACCGCTTGCGGGTGTCTCACGAAGGTCTTGTAGTACCTCATTCTGGCATCATCATGTGCAGTTGATGGAGGCCGTGTGGATCTTGGTAGAGAGTTGGAGGATGGACTCATTTCGAGATGAGGCCATGTGTCATGTGCAGGAGTTTTACAAGGTTGATATCTTTCAGGACTATGCTTCACAGAGTATTGCAGTTCACGTCCTGATATGGGATCCAGGGGGTGGAGTAAACTATTGTTCGTCTTTCGATGGGTTCTACTGTGTACCCCACAGGTGGACATGGGATCCTGGTATTTTATTTGAGATTATTTGGTTATTGCTTACGGACAAGCAATTTTCTAGTAGGGAGGACTGTAATGTCCCCACTTTGGGACATCCTCACAGTGCAAAGGGTTATGATGACCAGAGTAGCCAGATGGAGGTTATAGCGAGTACAGGGGTTATTGAGAGGAATTGTGGGGTACATCTTTCATTTCTCATCATATTCCATCATTATGAGCCATTCTGCACAGGTTGGCTTTGATTTCGTTGCATTCTGATGATTTCCATGATTTTGACTATTTTTAACTATAAGTCAATGGAATTCACTGAAGAGGTCATTTTGGGCACATTACTTGGAGGAACCTCTCAGTGTGATAGCTCATTGGAATCAGGAGGAGCAACACTACAGGATGGGATGGCTAGAAGTGACTTTCAGTGGCCAGGGAAGCCCCAAGGATAGATAAGGAGCTTTTCAAAGGTAAAAAGGTTAATTAATTAATTAAAGTGATTTAATTAATTAACTAAATATTAATAAAATGAAAGTCACTTTGGAGGGACAAGGTGAGCCAAAAGTATAAAGGAAAGGTAAGGGCCTCTTCTCATTCATTCATGTATGATTATCATTTGATATCTGGCTTCTAGCTAGTGAGCCCAACATTGGGGGTTTTGAGGGTTTTGACTTAACAAACCCTAGAGGACGATTCGGTGGTGAAATATTCCACCTAGATTGTCCCAAGCTTGGTCTCGGAGTTGAAATACACTCCCTCACCATTCTAGTTCCAGATCTACTAAGTTGCAGGAGGATTCCACATCAGTTGCTTGTGCAGATAGAGAGAGAGTGCACCAGTTGGGGGTTTCCAACAAGGGGGGGTGCACCATTCATTGAGAAAGGATTCGTCCTAGCTGAGGAGAAGGGATTCTGGGAATTCCAGGTATTGGGTTTCTTTTGCAGGTGTCTTGGCATCATTCTTGGTGGTTTTCTGGAGTCTTTTAGTGGAGGATCTATTTGTATTGAGAGTGGGATGTTTTCCCAAGAGGAGGGTGCACCATCATTTGGAGGGTAGCTAGAGCTAAGGATCTAGCAGGTATTTTTAGGATTTGAGCACTTGGGTTCTCATTATAGCGTCCTGATCTATCATTGTGGAGAGTTTTAGAGAATTCGGAGGCCTCCTTCATCAGGGCTGAATTATCTAGGGCTTCAGTCATCCAGTGGGGCGCACCATTCAGTGGAGGAGTTCAGATCTACAGGGTTTGAGAGTGGATTTAGAGATTCGAGCACCTGGATTTTTCTTACCATCACCCAATCTACTGTTTAGCATCTTTCTAGAGGTAATTGGACATCTTTGGCACCAGGGCCGAATTGTTGAGGAGCTTCAGTTATCCAGCATAGCGTGGCATCTTCCAATAGTGAGGGGTTTGGCACTTGGCATTGGTCTTCATCTCTTATCCAACCTTTGGAGGCTTATTTTGTATCGGCATAGAATTTGTTAGCAACTCATAATTGTTATCTATTTTCTATCATCTTGACCATCTATTGAGCATTCCAGATCGACATCTCCATTGTAGCAGGTTCTTCTATTTATGAATAAAGAAGATTTGAGATGTTTTGGCTTGTCTATCTTATTGCATATGGTTGAGGTATGTTCCATGGTTATCTCTTTCTATTATTTGTTGCATACACACATATAAATACATCTAAACAAATGGATCAAGAAACTGTTTGACGAAATACCTCACTCAGAAATTTTTTTAGAAAAGACACCAAAACAGCGATGATCCTTGCATAATGGCTCGGGATCATTACATCACCACTGCGTTTGTGGTGTCGAATTACCTAAAAATGATTGTCTCCATGCCTCGATCTAAGTCTAGCACTTTCGGACTCAAGAAAAATATTGCCTCAGTTTTCGTGCCTGCACCTGCAACTAATGACTGGACTCTGTCTCAAAATTTGTGCCAATTTCATACAACCTCGCCCTTGGTTCTCATCTTTCGTACATTGGTTGAAACCCCCTTTTATAATATAATGTGGGAGGTTTTGGAATAAATGAGGTCATTGGCCTAATGGAAAGTGGATGCTATATTAAGGCTTTGGTTGGAGGAGGTCCCAGGGTCGAACCCGTGGGCCTCTATTTTGTTTGGTGTATTGTTTAGAGGTTGAATATATTTGGCGTAGGTTTGGAATATTCCACCAATTTGGCGGAACCCCAACCATATTTGGCATTATATTTAATACATATTTCTTTTTAATAATTCGATTATTGGGTGTCATTGGGAATTTTCCCACTGCCACATGGCATCCCATGACTGGGCCACGTGGAAGACAAACATTGTCCCACGCCACCTCATTGTACAGTCAGTATTTCATGTCACATTTACGCCACGTCACCCTGCAACATGTCGTATAGATGCCACGTAGTGTACGGACTGCCACATGGCACATTTTCATTGGTCTACATGTCGACCTAAAAAGTCCAAAAATGAGTGACACATGGCAGCCTCTAGTGCTGCCACATAATCATGACGATGTCATCACGACACATGACTCCCTCTGTGATTTCCACATATCTTGTATAGACGATGATGTCATTCGTACTGATGCTGACATCAGCAGTATGGATGTTGACTCAACCCTGATGATTGGGCTAGGTTGACCAAAACTTTGACCGTGAATATCTTTCGATCTGTAACTATGTTTGACGAGTCGTTTCACCGCTAGAAATCTTGCAACATGATCTTCGCGATCATGCCATTTTCAATGAGTTTTGGGAACTTCAAATTTTTTCCCTTTCTCTGTCTACTGAAGCCATTCTAAGCATCCTGAGTTTCCTCTGTGAGTTCTAATTTGTTCTTATATTTCTCTGGATCATTTTTGGATCATGCCTTCCCACTGAGATCTTTTTGGACCACCTTTTTGGACCACCAAAAGCTTTCATCAATCAACAGGTAAGTGAGGGAAGAGCCCCCTCACTTTTTCCTTCTCAATCCACTTTTCCTTGCTTGGATGTGTGCCCTTTAAGCCTACTCGAAGATAATCAACATCACCCCTGCGTGAAGTCCTCATCCTTTTGTCCAAGATGATATCTTCCTATAACTCATCCAAGTACTCAGGTGAAAACTCATCAACTGAAGGTATTGAAACTTCCTCATCATGATCTATGATCATGGGAGGCTCAAAAAGTTTCAAGTTCACAACAAAGTAAATATGCATATAAGGTGGAAGATATAAACGAAAATCATTAGTGTCACTTTTCTCCAAGATAGTGAAGGGTACATATCGGATGGGATTGAGTTTCTTTCCTTCACCCTTCAATCTCACCTTGTTGATGTGAATCCATACCCGATCTCCAACCTAGAATTGATGATCAACCATGTGCTTATCATGCCGAGCCTTATACTGTGCTTGACTTTTCTCCAACTGTTCCCTGACTACCTAGTGTATCTGTTGGATCCTCTGAATGAACTTGTGGGCTCTGTCCTTTGTTCATTCTTCATTCACATTGGCATCTCTCCCATACATTAAGTTCAAAGGAACCTTGGGTAGGTACCCAAAACATGTCTCAAAAGGTGAACTCTGAGTGGATGAATGTAAATCTTGGTTATAAGCATGTTGTACATAGGGTATATGTTCATCCCATAACTTGGGATGCTTGATGCAGTAGCCTCGAAGAAAAAGTACCATTGTTTTGTTTACCACCTTTGTCTGTCTATCAGTCTATGGATGAAAAGAAATGCTCCTCTTCAATTTGGTATCCATCATCCTCCACAAGCTAGTCCAAAAGTCCCCAAGGAATCGAGTATCTCGATCCAAGACAAGGAACGTGGGTAACCCAAAGTGAACCCAAACATACTAAAAGAAGAGATTAGAAATATGCTCAGCAATGATATTCTTTTTACATGGCATCAAGATACACATCTTCCTGAACCTATCCACTATGACATACAAATAATCATGACCCCCTTTGGTCATTGGTAAACCCCCTACAAAATCCATGGAAATGATTTCCTATGGATGGGATGGAACAAGAAGTGGTGAGTATAGCCCCAGTTTTCTATTAGTGGGCTTACAAGTAGAACACATCACACACCCCTTTACATATTTAGTTACAATTGCTTTCATTTGAGGTCAATAACAAAACCTCTGCAAATGCGCCATAGTTTTTCCTACCCAAAAATGCCCAGACACAAGAGAAGTGTGAGATTCTCATATCACATGGACTTGTTCACTTGTAGGAATACATAACTTCCCAAGATGGTAGAGTAGTTTTTCCTGTAGACAATAGTTCTCTACATGTGCACCATGGGTTATCTTCTCATATACTTTAAAATCTTCATCGATGGAATATTGCTCTACATAGCTATCATGAGATAAAAAAAAGTATTCTTCAAAATAATAGAAGCAACAATATGAGGTCTAGAAAGAATATCATCTACCTTGTTACTTGTACCCTTTTTGTACTTGATTACCAAATGAAATTGTTGTAGAAAACCCATCCATATGTAGTGTCGATATTGTTGTAGTTTGGCCTGTGCTTGGAGATACTGTAAGGGTTGGTGATCTGTATGTACGATAGTTTCCTTCCCTAGCAAGTAGTGCTTCCATTTATTTACGCTTTGAACTAATGCATACAACTCTTTATCATATGTAGGATAGTTAACAATAGCTTGGTTAAAAGTTTCAGAGTGGTAATAGATAGGATTATGATATTGCATCAATATTGCACCCATGGCGTATCCACTGGCATCTATCTTGATCTCAAAAGGTCGTTGAATATTCGACAGTGCTAATACTAGTGCGGTACTGATCTTCTCCTTCAAAGTGTCAAAAGATTTTTGTTTCTTTCCTTCCCACTAAAAAGTGTTCTTCACACTGGTTAAGGCATGCAAAGGAGATGCTATAAAGGAGAAGTTTGAAATGAATCTCCTCCAATACTGGACTGCACCTAAGAATCTCTGGATCTTGGTTACACTTTTTGGCTCAGGCCAATTTACAATTACATCAATTTTGGAAGGTTCAATTTTCAATTTTCCTCCTCCTACAATATGACCTAAGTATACAAGTGCAGTCTTGCCAAATTTACACTTAGACATTTTCACATACAAATTTTCCCTTTGAAAAGTATCCAATACTCGCTTTACATGCCTCACATGTTCATCCCAAGTCCTACTAAAAATAATAATGTCGTCTAAATACAGAATCACAAAGTCATCTAGGAAAGGCTTGAATACCTCATTCATCACACGCATGAAAGTTGTCGGAGCATTAAAAATCCCAAACGACATAACTAACCACTCAAACAATCCTTGTTTGGTTTTAAAGGAATTATTCCATGCATCTTGTTCTGCGACCATGATTTGATGATATCCACTGCGCAAATCCAACTTAGTGAAATAAACAACATTCTTCAACTAATCAAGTAAATCATCTATATGAGAAAGAGGGTATCAATTTTTCACTTTGATTTTATTTAAAGCCCGATAATCGACACACATTCGCCATGTGTCATCCTTATTTGGCACCATCACGATCAAAGAACCATAAGAAGATGAACTGGGCCTGATGACCCCTTGATCCAATAATCCCTGTACCTGCTTCTTGATCTCTTTCATCTCCATAATTGACATCCTGTACATGCACACATTAGGAAGAGGAGAATCCTTTTGAAGATTTATCTGATGTTAGATTTCCCTCTTAGGAGGTAGTCCATCCAGTTCCTGAAAAATATCATCATACTTAGAAGCAATATTAATTAATTCCTTTTTATGAGATGGATCACATCCTTGGAAAGTGTCAAATGTCCCGACATCTTTCTCTCTGATGACCCTGAGTACATATTTCTTATTAGTGTTTATGAGTCTTTTCATTTGTCCTTCACTAACAAGTGTTATATTTATCCTCATGTTGTGATCTCTAACAATGTATTCCACTCCTCACTTAGTAAGGTGGTATTTGTTCTCATGACGAAAGAAGACTTCCCAATACTATGCCATATATATATCTAGTGGTACAACATCCAAAACCACTTGATCAATCAACTTTGAAGCAATAGAAAATATGATCCTACATTGTTTTTTGACATTAAGTTTTTCTTTATCACATACCCATCCAAGAGGATAAGGCTTCGAATGTGATTTCATTTCAAGACCCATCTTCTTGACAAGTGTTTCAGATATTAATTTTACTTGGGAACCCGGATCGAACAATGTATCTATCTTAGTATGTTTAGATACAACTCTTATATGAAATAACTCATTCCTCTTTCATTCATCATCATGAGATTCATTATTGGAAATTGAACTAGCATGAAGGGAATCTTTACCTTGTACTCAACCCTTGTGATCTTTCCTTCATCTCTTGAATCGGAACCAAGATCTTGTTGCACTATAGAAATGGTCTTTGTCTTCCCCTTTCCACTTAACTGTTTCGGTTTCTTTTCTGGATGCGGTTTCCAACAGTGTTCTTCATCATGACCGTTCTTCTTGCAATGAGTGCAAGATGGTTTTCCTCCTTCTCTCGTTACTATAGCGGTCTTCTTATCCTTCCTTTCGAACTTCTTGAAAGTCTTTTGTGGGAAATTGGAAGGTTTCTTTGTGGGATCTTCCTAAACATGTTTCCCCCTGTTCTCAAGGTGATTAGCTTGCACACAAACTTCATCAAGACTAGTCGGGTTAAACAAGAGAAAAGTATGATGAGTATAACTGTGAAGTGCTCCAATATTCTTCATTAAAGTTTCATAAGAATCCAAAGGAATTTTTCAGTGCAAGAGATTTCTTCCTAAATTCTTTTGTGAAACTTTGTACATATTGACCTTTAATTTTCCTTAAAGTTTTTCATTCCATCATTTCTTTATGTAAATACCCTAAGGGATAGAACTGCTTACTTATCTTTGATTTAAATTTTGACCATGAGGAAAGAAGATTACCACACTTACTCATGTCCTAAAGCTTTCTCTCCCGCCATACGAGAGCGGTGACTTCCAACCGAAGAGAATCTAGTTTCACTTTAACTTTCTCTTCATCAATATGTTGAACATGACAATATATTTCAACCCATCAGATCCAATTATCTAGTTTTTCAAGATTAGCATCTCCATTAAACATAGGTAAATAAAATTTTACATCAATATTTAATAATGGTTTCTTAAAAGAGGCTTTATGGCTAGAATGATGAGAATGGTGAGAATGCTCAGAGGAAGAAGAACTAGAACTTGAAGGTGAAGATGGAGGCTCAGGAGGATCTCCTCCAGCCCCTTGGTTTACCGAAGCATCATCATTTGCATGTGCTTCATTTTTATTCCCTTTCTTCTTCATCCTCTTCTCATAATATCCATACATTAATTCAACCATTTTTGACATGTGATAAAAGACCATGTGAAAGTTTTTCTTCTGTTAATCATGCTTTTCCTCTTCTGCCATTTTCTTCCTTCAGGATGCATGACCAACTTCAGGATTGAAAGTATTAAGAGTTCCTTCACCCTGCTTATGCTTGTCCCTAGTAAGCATCTATACTCAACAATTCAAGTGAAAGACGAATGTTGTGATACCAACATGATCCGAGATCTTTTCGTTCGATGACTTATTAAAGAATTGTATTAAATGAGCATAAACTAAAGTACACCATAAAGAAGGAAAAGATCAAAAGGAAATAGACATAAGCATGCAATATGAATGCAAATAATTGATAATGAAGTTCATCCCTAGTGGACTACATCTCTAAGTCCTGTTCTCAAATGGGTAGGCCTTTTTATTAACTCCACAAAAGAATTGGGTAAAATACATAAGTATACCTCATCTAGAGTTAAGCCACATAAGCTTTGCTCAGATCAGGAAAAAAAAACATCACCAGTGTGTTCTTGGTGTCAACTTACCTTAAAATGATTGTCTCCATGCCTCGAACTGAGTCTGGCACTTTCAGACCCAAGAAAAATCTTGCCTCAATTTACGTGCCTGCACCTGCAACTAATGACTGGACTCTATCTCGAAATGTGTGCCAATTTTGTACGACCGCGCCCTTGGCTCTCCTCCTTCGTACATTGGCTGAAACCCCCTTTTATAATATAATGTGGGTGGTTTTAAAATAAATGAGGTTGTTGGAGTAATGGCAGGCGGATGTTATATTAAGGCTTTGGTTGGAGGAGGTCCAGAGGTCGAACCCGCGGGCCTCTGTTTTGTTTGGTGTATTGTTTGGTGGTTGGATATATTTGGCGAAGGTTTGGAATATGCCACCAATTTGGTGGAACCGCTACCAAATTTGGTGATATATTTAATACATTTTTTTCAATAATTCAGTTGTTGGGCGTCAATCGGCATTTGCCCACTGGCATGTGGCAGCCCATGAATAGGCCACGTGGCAGTCAAACATTTGCCCACGTCACCTAATTGTACAGTCAGCCTGCCACATCACATATCTTCCACATCACCATGCCATGTTTCGTATGGATTCCATGTAGTGTACAGATGCCACGTGTCCTGTATGGAATGCCACGTGGCAAGTTTTCATTGGTCCACTTGTTGGCCTAAAAATTCCAAAAATGAGTGACATGTGGCAACCTCTAGTGTTGCTACATCATCATGTTGATGTCAGCATCACACATGTCGCCCTCTTCGCTTGCCACATATGTTGTATGGACAATGATGTCATTCATACTGATTTTGACGTCAACAGTACGGATGTTGACTCATCCCTGTTGACTGGGATAGGTTGACCAAAACTTTGACCATGAATATCTTTCAATCTGTAACTCCGTTTGACGAGTTATTTTCATCGTTATAAATCTTGCGACACGCTCTTCATGATCATGCCATTTTCACTATGTTTTGGGAACTTTGAATTTTTTCCCTTTCTCTATCTACTGAAGCCATTCAGAGTGTCTTGAGTTGCCTCTGGGAGTTTTGAGTTGTTCTTATCCTTCTCTAGATCCTTTTTGGATCATATTGTAGAAAAAATCCCTTTTATTGTTGAATTTCAGTGATATATGAAGTTAAAATCCATATTGTTATCACTGAAAAATCGTTCGTAACATTGCACACAATGGTTGAAGAAAAACAGCAATGCTAACAACAATAAGTCCACCTACAACACCAAAATCCATCAAAAGGAAAAAAATTGTATACTTGGGTCAAAAATCAAAGTGTGCAAATTCACCAAAGGAAGTGTGCGCATAATGTGTAGGCTAACACATGCCTCAGTGCACACTGTGCGCAAGATGTGCGACTCTCTACGAGAAAAACAATGCCACTTCTAGTCTAACCCCCAACACGATTTGACACTCATATCTGAGTGAAATCTAGCTTGGAGGTTGGTCAAGGGCTAGGAAATGCCCTAAAAATCCCCATGTTCACATTATGAACGAATTATATCTTTCCATGAAGAGATGATAAAAATATGTCCCATGGATGTGCTAAGAAAATAAGAACTTCATTGTATTGTTATGTTGCAAGAATTCTTCTTTGAGAATCCTCTTTTCTCTTTGAAATATTCAAGAACCATGCAATAGGCCATTCCACTCACCTCTTGAGGGAATAAGCATTGTATTTCTTCACTATTATCATTTCTTCCATTGTATGAAAAGAAGATATCTCAATTAGAGAACTCAAGAGCCCTCCCAAGGAGGAAGAGGGAACTCATAATTCTCTGCCTTTCTCTAAGGTGTTTAACCTATCAATCTATTGATCCATTAGTAGCTATATGTTGGTCATTTTTTTATTTTCATGGTTCTAGTTCTTCAAGCTTCTCTAACATTTATTTCTTATTTGTTTTTAGTTGTATTTCTTTGTTTTCATGTGTATTTGGTTTATCTAATCAACTCACAAACTTTTGTCTTGTTTAGCCAGCTTAACTAAGCATGCAAGTGTTGTGTTTTTTATCACCCAAGTGACAAAACCAACACATCAGATTAGCAACCATACTGGGGATCTGTATCAAATTCCTCCCTATTCAAGTCTTGAGAGCACTTTTTTTTTATTATTTTGACATGCAGGTACCAAAACCGCCTATCCCAACCTGCCAAAGTCAAAATTCAGAGCCAAGGAGTATTTCACTTGGAAATTTCCTCCCTGATGCGTGACAGGAAGTGCATGGATTTCAAGGCCCACATACATGCACTGTGCGTGAAACAGACTTCATTACTCTGTGCATTGTGTGCCCTCTGCGTGCCTATCAGAACTGTAGCCCGTGCATAAGTCCATTTTTTTTCAAATTGTAAGGGTTTTTTTGAATGGTTTGATGGCCCCTAGCCTTCGAAATTTTATTTTCCTGCACTTTGTAAGGAAACTACACTTCACTTAGAGTCCTTTCTCACAAGAAAGGTTAGCTAACATAAGCACATAGTGGTAAAAAGAATCACTATTCTTCTCTTTTGCTTTGTTGCCACATGGATGGCTCATTTGGCTTTTAAAATTTTAGGTTGAAGTTATTTCTTTTCATACATAATCACTTAATTTGGGACTAGAATTTAATTTTAACCCTCAAGTATGCTCTTCCCCTACACACTAGTGTGATCTCGAGAATTAGAAAAGGTGGTTAAAAGGACATTTCATCTCCCTTAACAAATCATTTAGGAGAGGACAAATCCCCCCTAGGGTTCCTCTTAGTTTTTGGAAATCATCTTAAAGCTTTGTAAGGGCCCATACATTCCCACATGTTTACAATCTTAGGATAGCTTCTAAATACTTTCTTAGTTTATACAACACTCTAGGAAAGTTTAATGATCAAGTAACGGGCCCATACATGCCCACATGTCTACAATTCTAGGATAGTTTCATAAGCTTTCTTAGTATAGACAACATTCTAGGGAGTTTAAAGGATTTGTAAGGACCCATATGTCCACATTGCTAGTTCTTTAGGGATTTAAATATTCTGCAAGGTTGTACCAAAGACATAGTAAGCTAGGTAAGAATATTTGTAAGGACCACAGGAAGTTCACATGTTGCAATCTCGCACTTAACTTATTAAAATCTTTGCAAACTCTTCACTTTCTTGCACACAAAGCCATTCTTCAAAGAGGTTGGTCTAGGACCCCAATCTCTCAGCCCACCACATCTAAAAAATTTCTAACGCACTAAATTTTCCTCCATAGGAGGTGCCAAAAGATTTTTTTAGTCTAGGTAGGATCTCGGGGGTAGGCATCCAAATAACCCCACGTTATCAAGTTCTCACATTTCGAAACAATAGAAGTTGAGAATAAGGATCTTTCAAATCCTCCAAGTCAAATGTTCCTACACCATAAGGAATGGAGATACTCGTGAAGGGTCGAAGGTCGAGGTTCGGTTGCTCTGTGCATCTCTCCTTGAGTCACCCAACTCTTGTGAAGGCATCCAGCCCGTGACCCATTTCTGAGGCCAAAAATCTAAATGTTGCACATTGACCAAGGTACTTAGTGGCACAACATAGGATATCCACCCAGGTAGTGGTTGTGGGTTGCAATCGTACCTTGATAATATTTTGTGTGGATATTGGCAAATATCGCCAACTCTTTCGGGATATGCACCCTCTACCCCTCATTATAACTTATTACTTCAAAATTCACTAGTTCCTCTTTTGGTGGCTTCAGACCCCACTATTGAGTGTTATTGGAAGGCCCAATGTTGAATTGAGAGGAAGGACGATAAGTCTTTTAGGACACAAGCATTTGTTTAGGCCCAATGTTGAATTGAGAGGAAGGACGATAAGTCTTTTAGGACACAAGCATTTGTTTTTATTATTTCCCCACGCGGACAAAATCCACCTATCCACATGCTTGTTTATTTTACAGATTGATTTATGTATGAGGTTCATTTGATTACATGCAATTGTGAGTTATACCATCTTGTGAAGGTCAAAAATATACAAAGCTCTTGTTCATTTATTTCTCTTTTGTCACCATTTGCGCACAGTCACTTTGCTAGTTGGAAACCATAGGGGAACCATAGAATCCCCGTCATTCTAGACGCTTGCAGAATCTCCCTCCTATTCGAGGATAAGTCCCTAGTCTTTCCAACTCACCGGTTCAACCATCTCACACCCTAGTGAGTGCTACTATTTTGGGATCAACTTTACTTGGTTCCACTTTGCTTGGGTCAAATACCCAAGGTCATCCATCTATTAGTTCTCCTTCACAAGGAGGCGGGGGTCAAATTTCTTCTTAAGGAAGAAGTACAAACCCACCAACTCCCTCTCAAGGGAAAGGTCCATTACCTACACACACAATGGATGGAACCAATCCTCCACCAAATCTCCCTATTCCATACTTGGCATCCCTCAACATTCCTAATTTAACCAAACTCACGAATGATCCCATTTTGTATGACCCCACTTGGCCTAATATGCCTACAAAATTTCCTTCATATATTCCAAATTTTGAAGGAAAACCAAGGGAAGATCCCACTGACCATGTTATGACCTTCCACTTAAGGTGTTATTCAAACAACATCATGGATTATTCCATCCACTTGAGGTTATTTCAAAGAAATCTCACTGGTTCATCAGCCAAATGGTATGTGGACGAAAAATCAGGTTCCCATGTGACCTTTGAATCATTATCCAAGGCCTTTTTGTCCTTTTTCCAAGTACCTGTTTGTCATGATATTGTCTTAGAACTTCTCTCTGAGTTCAAACAAACCATTCCTATCCATATAGCTGACCACATCCATGAATGGCGTCGGCGACGTAGTTTGTGTAAAGCGGAAAACACCAAAGAACAACGTCTTGATTGGTTTCTTAAATCACTCATCTCTGTTATTGCCATGGATGTTGTTGGACACACCTACCACACTTAGAGGGAGGGTGAATGAGTGTGGGGATCTTTTTCCCAAAAATTCCCTCTTGCGCAAAAACTCATCAATTAGCATTCAACATTTATTCATTACCCATTGCTGTCATTTATAACCATTTAGATGTGAGCACATATCAGCAACATATATCAGCAATATATCATCAAGAATTCATCACCACAATGAACACAAAGAACACAAGATGTATGTACAATTTTCTTTTTATTACGAACTACAATCCTTGGGTTTATCAGCAACAACTGAATAGAGTACAACTCTACAAGAGCACCAACTCTATATGCAAGACTCAACTTACATTCTCAGCACCAACTGAGATGAGGAAACAATCCTCAACAGATATCAATCTGTCAACAGGTATGCGACCTGTCAGTAGTGCAGCCCATGTGTGCATGTGCTCTGGCTCACTACAACTCGTGTGTGAATGTGGCCAGTGTATAATGTAACAAGCGTATGCTCTTGAGCAGCTAGGGTTTTCCTTTGTTTCACATGCTCATATCCTCTGCAGCCTGCAATCACTTTCTCTTTTGTCTTCCACTGTCCAAATTGACCCACAACCAATCACAACACATCCAAGCTCTCCAATAGCTTGCTCATGCTCCACAACTAATCAATATGAATGCTATCTCAATCATGTATAAATAACTAGTATACCATAGCAATCATGTCACTACTAAATCACAAGAGTGCTACTCACTCCATCAACCAAATCAACCAAACTGAGCCACATCATAGAAGCCATACCAAGAATTCCCTAAGCATTCACAACATATCAAACAATAACATCTATCAAGACAATAATGTAACCATACCAGTGTCTTAGTGATAGATCTGAGGCCATAGAATGTAGATCTGGAACCTGCGTAATCATCCAAGAGCTTGGAACCAGCTCAAACACAAATCTCCATGAGGTTATTCAGTCCACGCTCCCTGTACACAGTCAGCCCGCATGTACACTCACCCTATACATAGCCAGCCCACGTGTACATGCACCCTATACACAGACAGCCCGCGTGGGGATTATAAAATAGGGTTTTCTGTGACTTCGAGACTTTTGCCGTCAAGATCTATGACATTGCCGAAACTTTGATGCGTCCATGAGATCCTCCTCTCGCTCTCTTCCTCAAAATAGATCTTCAATCATGCTCAAAAGATCCACATCAACAAGATGCTCTCACAAGAAGTTCTCCATCAATACTCCAAAATATATTCACAAGAAGCTCTCCATTGATCCACAAGGATTCTCACAAAATGTACATTTTACAAGAGATCCTAGATTCTTATTTATACTTTCATCTTCTAGGTCACTTAACCCATTTTTAGGTTACTTAACCCATTTCTAGGTCACTTAACATATTTTCCTTATTTTAGGGTTAACCACTTTCCATGAATAGAAAGTTCTCCAATACTTTATCGTTTAAATATTCCTTCTTGATTATGTCACTTTACTTTATCATTTAAATAATCCATCTTGATTTTGTCACTTTAACTTATCATTTAAATAATGATTTCTTCTTTTCAAGCACTTTTACTTCTTTGACCTTTTGGGGCTTCAAGCCATCATATGGGGGTCCTCCAACTTCATAAGACCATAACTCTCAAATCGTGAGGAGTTATGTGACATTCCACATACCACCAAAAATGGCATGTCAAGCACTATCCATCTAGGATAGTTTCACCAACAACTTCATTGATCTTCATCTCATTATTCCACATGCAAGCATGGGTCCTCCAACGTTTCTTCTAGGATAACCCAATCCATAAAGCATCTTCCTGTGAGGGCTTTCACCATAAGGGGACCACTTTGGAGTTCATCCATTTGTGCAGCTTATCAACCATGATAAGACAATAATGATTCATCTTTGCATCAATTCACCACTGCATCATAACTATCAATGACAACTCATTGATCCATCTTCATCAATGCATCATAGAAATGATCCATCTTTATCAATTGGTTTCCACTTGGACATATATCATTCTCATCAAGGGCATCATATCAATCAATTACTTGACATCAATCAAACCAAACCATTTACATCAATGACATATGATCCAACAATCTCCAAAATAATCAAACCATTGGCATCAATTACAAACCATTGGCAGCAATGACAACATGATCCAACAGATGTATCATCCACTTTTCCTCAGTTAGAAGAGGAATCCATCAACAAGCCCCAATAGTTTGACCTCATCTATGATCAATCAGGTTACTACACAGTATTTCCTGATGCACCCAAACCCATACCATTTGGACAGGACAAACCTAGGATATCCCACATTGCAGATGGGTTGATTGGTTATATGACCCATCTCAAGCCTTACGGCCACCCGTCACCCACTTATGAGGCACACCAATATCCGCAACCATATGGAGGGATGTCTTATTACCCCCCTCCCACTGACCAATAGTCATATCTTGTTTCTCTCCCTCCACCATTGGGTGGACCCCCACCGGTACCCATGATGCATCTGGTCTCTCAACCAAGTATGAGTCCACCCCCAACCCTCGTATACACCCCCAACAATAGTGTAAGTACTTCAATTTCCTATACGCCATATGGATCATCTCCACAAAACAATCTATATTTTCCATTCCCTGGTCCTCCCCAGCCGGTTTCTCCTCCAAGAGGACAACCACACGTCAACGTTAACTTTGTTCATCCCTCTCCCATTCAATAGGTTCACACTTTTGAATAGTTGAACATAGAAAATCTGGCCCATCAACCGAATAATGCCAAGAAGAAAGGGAAAAATAGAAACAATAACAACCCAGGACCAGGAGGAAATAACCCCCAACAAAATCATCCCGTTGGGGGGAACCAGAATCAAGGCAACCAAAACCCCCAAGAGGGAAACAATAACAATAAACCGTGACTAGGGAAGAACAATAACCTCAGAACTAACTTCCCCTTCGCTCTATGTGGTGAGTATGGACATTATACTCACCACTGCCCCCAAATTGTCGATTATAAATGGATGAAAGAATCCATGAACACGCAATTCCCTCCAGCACTACCTGCCCCTCAGCAGGCCCCACAACATTATTTGCAACCACCACCTCTAGTCGTTTTGAAAAACCCTATTCCAAACCAAAGTGTGATGAATAACCAACAAGAGATAAACTCGGCCCCAATACAAATGGGGCAATATCAAAACCCGGGTCCTAATCAACCTGGAAATCCGGTCGATCGCAATATCCTCCTTACCAACAAAGAAGAGATTATTCTGCAAATACATGGTCATCAATACGGCCTACCTCCTGACAATACCCTAACCACCTTAGAAGCATATCTTGCTATAGCCAGAAAACCATTGATGATTCCTCGCCCTAACACTGAACCAAACCCTCGTATACCTCGCATGCCTTTACGATGAAATGTAGATAACCCTCCTGCTAGGGAAACACATAGCTATAGTCTGGTCGATGACTTAGCATAGTGTCTTGCATCCATGTCTATGTTAGAGGTCCTCCAAACATGTCCATCACAACACAAATCCTTGCTTTTTGCCTTAGGGGCATTCGATCCAGCCGATACTCAACTCATCACCTTTGAACTAGATAGTGAAGAAACATGCCTCCTCAACCTGGTATCTTTTTAGATACTAGTTAATATTTGGAACATCACAGTTCATTTATGCATCATCGATGAAGGTGCATCCACATGCAACATGTCCAAAGTATTATGGAAGAAACTCGGCTCACCTGAGCTAGTACCATTTTCCATCACCCTGAGAGATTATGATGGTCGACCATCATCCCTTGAAGGGCTCTTCCAAAATTTCCTTGTATAACTTGGGGGAAAAACCATCCTGATTGACATTGAAGTTATTGATGCCCCACTTGATTACAATATGTTGTTCGGACGTAGATACATGTATGCTATGAAGGCAGTAACCTCTTCTGTTTTTTGTACGATGATGTTCCCCCACAACGGGAAAATCATCACCATTGACCAAATTACACATTATGATACCAATCATTATGCCAGCATTGATAACATCCTCCCCCTTGTCCTCACTAGCTCGGATGCTTTTTCATTCATCGACATTGGCCCTGGAATATTCAAGGACCCATCCTTGTTGGGGGAATATCATGGAGCACCACCTCTCCTCAACCCTTATATTTCATCTCAAGTGTGTGTGGGGTTTTATAACAAAACAGATATTGGAGACAATACTCCTCTCATTGAGGCCCCTCCCCACATCGAAGTTCCACCAGTCAACAAAATACTACCTCATGAATTCTTTGAAAGCACCACCTCACCACTTGTCCCGAATTTTCCCCTCCTCCAGGGGAAAATCCCGGTTTGGAAAATAGTCCCCCAATCCATTACCCAAATCCCATTTTTCTACCCCCCACCTGGAGTCCAAGCATTCCAAGTAGCTTCTACTCTCACCCTTCCCAACATGGTTCTTTCCATCCATGTATAGTATCTCCATCCACCTGCTATGGTTCCTTTACCATCTTTCCCTCCACAGATAGAGGGATTACCGATGCAGATCCCAGTACAGGATCTTTCCACACCACTCCCACCCCAAAGTAGCAGAAACACCACCACCACTGGGGGAAGACGAAGGCAGAACGAGCCCACGGGTTTGCTCCCTCCCCGAGTTCAACCTCCTTGCGCACTATGCGAAAGAGAAGGACACCCCATTAACAGATGTCCTACTTTTTCTGAGTTACACAATCTTATCCAACTACCTAGAGAAACCCCTTTGCTTGCCACTCCACCAATTACATCCACCGCTACTACAGATTCCTCAACCACGCGCAAGAAAGGGTTACGAACCAATTTCGCTTGCGCCATATGCTTAAAATATGGTCATTACACTCATCATTTCCTAGCTCTACCTCAATTCCACCAAACATTAGCCGCAATACGCCACACATCTCGGCATGAGTCCTCTCTGGCACTCCCTACTGAGGCTCACATTACTGACATTCGTTATATTTCATCATCAGTCCCCGAGCGAACGAGGCACCATCCATAGTATCATAACATTTGGTTTATGTCAAGCGAGCCATCACACCCCATACATGATATACCTTCTATGTCCTCACCCCTTGAGGAAAATAACACTTACCCATTGATAGTTCCTTCTGCCATCTCCCAGGATCCCCTGGAATCTTGCATTTTCCAATGTGACAAAGATATCCTGGAGGTATTGACTACCCCTGATTTCCCATGTAATGCACTCCATCATCGAGCACTTTTTCTCTCACAATAGGTCTTTCACCCGCCTGATCGGTAGCCCCAAGCTCCCGTAATCTTCCAACTCACCTCACAACACTCTCGCCAGATCACCAATAGTGTCAGTGCAAATGAGGTGGCATTGTGGGCCCACCATCCATATATAGGCCCTTTTTCCCAACTTCCACATTTTGTTACAGGAGCCCAGAGCCTCCGTTTTACGATCTATTCTCAGCTACGAGATCTTGATCCAGCCATGTACACATTCACATTCTTTGAGTTGTCATCTACACTTTTCCCCGGAGGAGCATTTTTCTCACACCACGTTCAGGTACGCATGCTCACTTTCATTTTTATCAAATACTTGTTATATGTTCTTTATCATCAGATATTGTTCACATCGGGTATTTTTTTTTTATGTGTGTAGGTTCTTGTTCAGAAATCTTATAACCCCTTCAAGTATATATACAACATTGGCATGTAGTTACTCCCTCTGTAAACAATTTCATATCCCAGTGACAACCTCTGACATTTACCTTTAGGGTCCCTACATTTGGCTCTGCAGTATCTTTACCTCTACCACATTTTGGTACTATCAACCGATAGCACTCTCCCCCACACGAGTTGTCCCCTTCATAGTTCCCCTTGGCAACTTGACACTCATGTTGTTTTCACCCCCTAGGATTGGGATTCACGATAGTATTTTTCACTTCCGAGAATCAACTCCATACTTCTTCTCATCATATTGCTAACCTTCCCAATGGACTCCCAACTTGTATCATCCTACACTTGGTACTATTGACTACACCCCCACTTTTTCATTATCCCTCCATCTCATCCACCATCAGTTTTCCCATCTGCAGATTTCCCTCCATCCATTTACCTAATATAGAAACCCACCCATGGGGCCCCCACCCTCCACCATTTCTCTTTCACAACCTTGTGCTCTCTACGGTATAATATATCTCTCACTGGGGCACCCGTTTCTGTATCTATATACTCAACCCAACTTATTCTTTATTTATTTGGTAATTGTATAAAGCCTTTATTTCCAGCATATACATAGTTTTTTGTCGTCATCCTTGATGGCCTTCTTTTCCCTAGAAAAGGAACCCATGTCTCCCTTGGTTGGGGCATCCACCCTTTTTTCCCATTGACATCGTTAACAAACCCCAAGTATCCCAATTCCATGTACCCATGATCTCTAAGTTTGCCCACTTTGATAGCCTCTTGCATAGTTTAACCCCATATTTAGTTATCCCCCTGACACTAGATCCAGTTTTACGGTTGTTGCCAGTCATCCTTCAAAATTTCCCCAGCCAAAGGTAGTCTTGAGTCCCACAACATATTGACTTCATTCATGTTACTCATCAGTACGTGATATCATCTATTACTCAATGGATTTCAAGAAGCCATTCGCTTCTTGGCGTCGTGTCTCCCTTTCTGTCGACATCAACACAGTTTCCAGAGGGGAGACAATATCTTGACTCTCATTAACTTTTCAATGAGGAGTCTCGGACGACACGAAGAGAATCATCATTGCTTTCTGATTCTGTTGACCCCCATAACATTCAACTTCAGAAAACTCCCATGTTACGGTGGGTCTTACCATGTGACTATTGAGGTTGTTTCATACCAATCGAAGATCTATGAATTTGTTAGGCCATCAATTTCTATGAGTCGTCGAAAATTCTTACAGTCATCCTTGACTCACTTCGGATCTTGTTCACCATTCAGAACTATCATCTGCCATTATCAACTGCCCCTGAGGTCACTGCAGTTATCTACATCAATTTCAGTCCCACATTTTGGTTTCATGACACAAGCATGGGGCATGCCCACCTCGTTTGTACGCAGATTTTATTTTTTCTCCCTAGAGAAAGGTTTGGGTCCCACAGTTTTCTCTCTCCCTCTGGCGGATTGCTCTTGCAGTTCCTCTCTTCACTCTTCCTTACAATGGAACTCTCAGCAAAAGAAACATTGATGTATTTCGGCTATATGTATGCTCCTAACCTCACATATCAGGGGGCATGTGTTATCACTGAAAAATCATCCGCAACATTGCACACAATGGTTGAAGAAAAACATCAATGTTAGCAGCAATTAGTCCACCTACAACACCAAAATCCATCAAAAGGAAAAAAAAACTGTATACTTGGGTCAAAAATCAAAGTGCACAAATTCACCAAAGGAAGCGCACGCATAATGCGCAAGATAACACAAGCCTCAGCACGCACTGTGCGCAAGATGCGCGACTGTCTATGAGAAAATCTACACACTTCTATGAACGACGCATATATGGATCATGTTGACCCCTCAAACACTTCTAGTCCGACCACCAACACGATTTGACACTCATATCTAAGCAACATCTAGCTTGGAGGATGTTCAAGGGCTAGGAAGTGTCCTAAAAGGCCCCTTGTTCACACTATGAACCAATTATATCTTGGCATGAATGGATGCTATAAATATGTGCCATGGGTGTGCTAAGAAAATAATAACTTCAATGTATTGTTATGCTGGAAGAATTCTTCTTTGAGAATCTTATTTTCTCTTTGAATCATTCAAGCACCATTGCAATAGGCCATTCCACTCACCTCTTGGGAATAGGCATTGTATTTCTTCACCATTATTATTTCTTCCATTGTATAAAGAGAAGAGCTCTCAATTAGGGAACTCAAGAGCCCTCCCAAGGAGGAAGAGGGGACTCATAAGTCCCTACCTTTATCTACAGTGTTTAGCCTATCAATCTATTGATCCATTGGTAGCTATATGTTGGTCATTTTTTTATTTTCATGGTTCTAGTTCTTCAAGCTTCTCTGTCATTTATTTCTTAGTTGTTTTTAGTTGTATTTCTTTGTTTTCATGTGTATTTGGTTTATCTAATCAACTCACAAAATTCTATCTTGTTTAGCTGGCTTAACTAAGCATGCAAGTGTTGTGTTTTTGCTCATCCAAGTGACAAAACCAACACAACACCCATCACTCTAGAACGATAATTAAATTTTTGACAATCTAGGCTAATTAATAATTGAGAAAAATCTTGAGAAACATCATTCCACCAAACATAAAACTTGGATCGTGTTTGAAATTCAATATGCTCAAATTTATGTTAGATTCTTATCATATTTGTAGCTAGAAAAAATATCTTTTATTAAAAAATTAACATACTCAATATTTCCCTATTACAATTCAATTCTTAAAAAGCATAATAACATGTTTAGCACTGACATAACTCATACAAACAAATCAAACTCTTGAACAAACAAATATCATAACTTTAATATAAACAAATTTTTACAAGCATTTATTAGGTAACAAAATTTAAAGTAAAAATTAGGATACCATCTTATAAGAAAACCTATAAAATTAGGTAGCCATGTATTGAGCTCGTGCAATTCATACATCACCCTAATTTCATATGGAAAAATAGAACTAAGGTCAGCATAGGAAGTTCATTCCACTTTCCACGTAGTCTTGAAGCTAGAAGTTATGATACCATCTTATAAGAAGTATAGGCATGGCCTTATAAGCATTTAGAAAGGCTATTAACATGCAATCAAAATCATTCCCATTATTCTTAAATAAATTCAACTCCAACACAATCAATAAAATAAAATAATAATAAGGGTCGTGATTTTAAATAAAACCAATTTATACCCTAATCTCTTTTTTAATATAAGGAGAGGAGCATGGTAGGGACACAATCTAGAACATACTTGTTTTCACTCATGTCAATGTTTTATCTTTATCCATTTTATAGTCATAATTGTTGTTGATGGCAGGGCCTACAAGGAGATCTTGATGGCAAGGAACATAAGCGAATGGTTGTCACTCAAGTCAAATGTTTGTCTTTATCCATATAATGGCATCATATTCCCTATCTGCACATGTATTTATCAGTGCATTGTTATCCATGACATTGCAAGCTTGTGAATGCGACTTTATCTCGGCTCAATTTGAAGATATTTGATCTTACCTCATCTAGAAGTCTAGAATGTTCTTAGATTTATTTTTTTTAAACATAATTGAATTATAAAGAATGGAGCAACAAAGTCAACTAGAGGAATGTTTGATCTTATCTCATCTAGAATGTTCTTAGATTATTTTTTTTACACATAATTGAATTATAAAGAATGGAGCAACAAGGTCAACTAGAGGATATGCTTGTGGATTATGTTAGTTGTTTTAGGATATGCATGTGGATTAAGTTATATATATATATATATATATGGGTTGTCTTAAATGCAATTTTAATAAGTCAAATGAAATAAGTAGAGAAATACAAACATCAAAAACATCAAATTGGTATTAAAAATAGCATCATTTATTATGTATTAGAAAATAGGTTTAACACCTAACTACTTATCAAAAGTTAAAATCAACATAATCCTAATATAAATTATATTGGGTAGTTTCACATTTACATGTGTTATTTATTTTTACCTTTATATATATCAAACACAAATCAAGAGTGATCAAATTTTTATTATTTATCTTTAAATTAATAAAAATTAAATCTTTATTATTTAAAAAAATTTAAATAGTGAATTTTTTTCTTCTGTATATACTCATTTAAATGGTGAATGGTTTGGAGCTTAGTTGCATTCACAATAATCTCTTGGTGTGGTTGCTGGTATTTTGGAGAGGGGGGGCAAGTATTATGGAGAGCAATGTCTGTGGACAATGGTAAAGGGATGTGACTGACATGTGATGTTGGTTATTATTCTCTGCCTTAGGGATATGACCAAGCTTGTTCTGGTCTCCTTGTTATGCTTTGTTGGTCTTTACTTATGTGTTTCTATCAATTATGCGCTCAGGTGCAATGAATTTGGGTCAATTCATGAGCCTTTTCTTTATCAGTGGTTTGACTCTTGGCCTCTCTTTATGGCATCTTCTATTTTAGTTTTATGGTATGTAGCCACCTTCTTAGGATATTTAGACACTTAGGAGTTAGTTAAGATCAACTTGGTCTAATGTGTCATTAGTTTAGAGTGTGTTTCTTAGTGTGTTTATTTAGTATGTATTAGTATGCATTTGTAATCTGATGGTCACGATATGTCTCCAACATAGAGTGATTCGACGACACATATTCTCATCAATCTTAATGGCTACATTGATCCATGGCTTAACATCCGATTGGTCCATGATCTCTATTTAAAGAGCATGGAGGGTCATTTTTCAACGATCAATTGTGATAAAATCTCTTGCGATATTTTTCTTTTACATTAATAAATTGCCTCAAATGGCCACGTTGGTTGGGGCCATGGATGTTTCCCCATGAGGGTTTTACCACATAAAAACATTGGTGTGTTGAACTTGATTTAGTTGTGTGAGTGGTTATTGAAGGTGTTTGTCCTCTATTGGAATACATGTGTTTTCAAACACACCATTGATTTTTTGGAGTGCCTCTGATTGGTTCTCATTTGATATGGGAAGCTCGAAATACCATGGTGAATGATGATACCAAGGAATTAAAATGGGCTCTCTATTGGCACAAAGACATTAGTCAAGCCAACAATAGTGCCTTATTGATTGTTTCCTCTAAGGTTACAGAGATGGAAAAAGCCAACATATCTCAGAATTCCAATTTCATGAATCTTCTTCTCCTCCAAAAACATGGAATTAACTTATTGGATATTAAATGCAATAGAATTTTCTCATTGGTCCTCTCATAGTGCATGGAATATATGTCCTTTGCCTCCAACAATATCGGCACCGAGTGTTCGAATTAGGAAGGGATAATAGAAGTTGAAACTGTATATCAAAATGAATTTCATATGGATATTGAAGGTGTAAGTCCTCCTCACTCCAGTGAGGGGAAGGAAGAACAAGGAAATGTATGCATCTAAAACAATATGCATGTTTTTTAAAGTTATCTATTTTGGGGGTTAGTTTGTTAAGAAAGCTACTAGAAAGAAATACTTGGAACTCTTCCTTGAAGGAATATTTTTTGTCTTGAGATGTAATTATAGAAATATGTCTAGTTTTGTTGAAGTCATATGAACATAGGAAATGTAATCACTACTAGCCTTGGCCCAACCAATCCTTTGAATTAATATAATTTTATGTTCTGGCTAAAAAAAAAAATCACTTCTTCAATCGGTTGTCTTCTGCTGTGTTTTTCTTGAAACTGATAAAATGAAGATAGTATATTTAAGCTTTGGAAAAACACATTTTAGAGGTAAAGTATCTCTATCTTCAAACAATTTTGAGTTCCTGGTAAACTATACCTCACAAGAAAGAGTCAAAGAGAGAGTTGTATACCTTCTAGTTTCCCTATTAGGGCACCAAGTTCTAAGAGCCTCTTCTATAGTCTTCCTATCCCAAGCATTTTTCAATCTTGTCATTCTTCCTACCTCATTCCAAACCTGCTTTGTAAATTGAAAACCATAATTAGATGTGAATTTGTTTCTTCCTCTTGTTTGCAAAGACAACACCATCCAAGTCCAACAAAAATTCTCTTCTACAAAATATCCCAAGTTAAATCTTCGGTATTCAAGAGTATCCAGATGAATATTTTGGATTTTGTTGAACACTTAAATTTTCAAACTTGCTTCCACCACCAAACCTCGAGATTCTCTCTTTCTTCAATAATAATTTTTTTATATCCAATGCTTGGCACATAGTCCCCAATTGGATTTAATGTCCATATAATCTAATCCTCATCTCTCTTAATCTAACATAAACATAACATGCTCCTAAGTTTTCAGTGTGCCTTTTCCAAGTAATTTCATCCCCATCCCTTAGACCGATCTCCCTTCAAGATAACCAATGTTGCTTCCATACAGTTGTCTTGTCCCATCTAGTAATCTACCTAAGTGTATAGAAACTCTTGTCTCTTAGATTGTGAATTGTGGAGGTAACCTATTGAAGATCCTACTTCTAATCCATGGTTTTGTACCAATTTGGACTTTGTATCCCTTTCCTACATGCCACACCAACCAATTCCATCTAGTGGAAAACATGTAATGATCACTTTCCATATAATCAAGGAATTTTGGGTTCTCTTAACAAGATTTCTTCCTTGTTCCTCCACCATATCTAGAGATATGTACGTGTCCTTGATGGATTCATCTGTAGCTTAGAACCTTGAATTAGTTGTCATACATTTTTTGTACCTAGTTCCCTAGAGAGAATGAATATGTTCTTTAACCCCCATCCTCCTTGAGCCTTTGTTATTGCTAGTTTTTTCCAAGAAACTAGAACAATTCCTTGTTTTTCCTAGTTTTTTCCAAGAAACTAGAACAATTCATTGTAACATAGACACTTGATCCTTTCCAATACTCATTTGAGTATCCATGTGAGTGGCATCCAGTAAACTACAATGGTTTCTAATATTTCTTTAACCAAAACCATTCGACCCCCTATGGATAGCCACCGATTACACCAAGTATTTAGTTTTTTTATCTACCTTTACTATCAACCATTGTTAGTCCTTGTTTTTATACGTATTATCTTTTAGTTGAAATCCTAAATATTTCAAGCCAACATCTATTCAACCACATTGAATGGAAACAATTGGATGATAAAGTCTCTCTCTCTCTCTCTCTCTCTCTCTCTCTCTCTCTCTCT
>ML782691.1:464184-476430 GCA_009831015.1 Picea engelmannii | reverse complement strand
ATGAAATTGCAATACTCCCAAATATGTGATTTCATCATTTCAAAACAACAATCTAAGCAAGATTCATGGCTTTTGAATCAACCGAGATCGTCAAAATTGCAATTTAAACAACAAATTGACTAGAGTGCATTATTTTTTTATCATTGGATTTTGTCCAATGCAATCTGAAATGGGGTGATTTAGGTGTTCCATAATATATGCCTTGGTTGAAGTATTGTCCTTGAAGATGGATATTTTGAATCTCTAGTAGATCTTGGAAAGATGGATACAAGCATAGTGAGTTAATATATGGATAGACTATTTTTTTCTTAGTTTATTTTTTTTTCAATGAGGTAAAGCTTTCCTTTGTTCATTGGATTGTTTTAAAATGGATCAAAATTTTTAGAGGAAAAAATTCATAATTGAAGTGTTCATCAATCAATTGGAACTATGGATTTCGACAAAATTCTTATCAAATTTGGATGAGAATTTTCACTAGAAAAGAATGGTTCTATCCACTTATTAACTTACTTTGATATGGATTCTTCCACCATTAAAAATTTCAAAAGCATGGATACAAAATCATCCACGACATGAGATTATTAATTGCTTAATAATTGAAATTTCAAAATAATAAATAAATATTTATATCATTATTATATGATGAGCGGTATCAAATTTTAATGGGTGAAGTTTTTTTCACTAGTATATAGGTTCTTTACATTGGTATATAGATCTTTTAGTCATTAGTGGTTTAGTAGTTAATCAAGTAGAGGAGGTGATATTTTCCCTACCAAAGTTCAATTCTCCCAATGCGTAGTGACATGTTTTGCTCCCTCATTAAGGAGGTCATTATGGTTCATGCAATTAATTTAAGCATGGTGATAGACATGGATCATATTCAATAGTGCCATCAACGTTTTGCCAATCAAAGTATTCATTGGGTGCACTAAAATTTTGTTATTGGGGAATTAATTGGTTGTTCAAGTATGAGTGGTGATATTCAAAGCTATCTAACATTGTAGCAAACTTCCCTTTTGTTGTCGGATTTCGGTGACATATGAAGTTAGAGTCTCCATTGCACTGAATGCTAATTAAAATTTTGATAATCTATGTTGATTCGTAATTGGGAAAAATCTTGAAGAACATCATTCCACCATGCATAAAACTTGGATCATGGCAGAGCTTTGATCATGTCTAAAATTTATATTGATTTTTTATCATATTTATGGCTGGAAAAAAATGTGTTACAAGATTAAAGCACTCCATGTTATTTACCCAATCACAATTCAATTCTCTAAAAACAAAATTGTTAAAAAAAATTGTCATGATAAATACAAACAAATCCAACATGATAATAAACAAATATCTTAACTTTAATATTAACAAATTTATAAAAAAAATAAAAAAATTAATAATAATAATTAAATTCCTTAGAAAGCCATCTTAGGAAAAAACATACAAAATTAATGCAATTCATCCATCACCCTAATTTCATTAAAAAAAAATAGGTGAGCCATCTATTGAGGTCATGCAATTCATACTTCAACCTAATTTCATTTGGAAAAATAGAAATAAGGTCAACATAAGAAGTCCATTTCACTCTAGATGTCATGCAATTCATACTTCAACCTACTTTTATTTGGAAAAATAGAAATAAGATCATAGGAAGTCCATTTCATTCTCATGATAAAAGGGGTCGTAATTAAAAAAGAAACAATGTATACCCATAATCTTGGTTGGTATAAGGAGAGGAGAGTGGTAGGGCCACAATTCGGAACATAATCGTTGTCACTCATGTCATTGTTTTATCTTTATCCATTTTATAGCCATAGTTGTTATTGATACAAGGAGATGATGATGGCAGGGCCTCATAATGGTTGTCACTCAAGTCAAATGTTTGTTTGTATCCATTTTATAACCATATAATGACCTCATGTCTTTATCAGTGCAGTGTTATTCATAACATTGCAAGCTTGTGATGTTATTTATGATAATAGAAGTTGAAGGTGAATTTAGTTGGGAAAATGTCTGTTTGTATCCATTTTATAATTATATAATGATCTCGTCTTTATGAATGACCTCATGTCTTTATCAGTGCAGTGTTATTCATAACAATGCAAGCTTGTAATGTTATATATGATAATAGAAGTTGAAGGTGACTTTAGTTGGGAAAATGTTTGTTTGTATCCATTTTATAATTATATAATGATCTCGTCTTTATGAGTGCAGTGTTATTTATAATATTGTAAGTTTGTGATGTTATTTATGATAGTAGAAGTTGAAGGTGATTTTAGTTTGGCTACTTTTAATTTAATTTTTTTTTTGTGTGTTTTTAAGTATGTTATTTAGGTTTTTTTCATAAACATAATTGAATAATGAAGAATTAGGTAACAAGGTTAACTAGAGTTTTATAGTAATAATAATCTAATTTTAAGGTTATGATTAAACTAGACATAAAATTGGTGTATGAGACCTTATTATTTGTGGGACAAGGGACCCCCTTGACTTGATTGCTAAAGTCTACGGAGGTGTACATACCCTACCACCTTCACGCAACGATTTGATTCTAAAGTCTACGGAAGTATACATACCCTACACCCCTCTGGATTTGAACCTGTAACATCTGGATTAAGTTAGTTATAGAAATTAATAACACAATATTACTATAGATATTGGTGGCCTTAAATGCAATCTTAATAAGTCAAATGAAAACAATTAAACAAACACAAAATTGTTACGATACATGTTGTGAACATCAAATTGGGGCTAAAATTGTTTATGATACATGTTGTGAACATCAAATGACATAGTTTAAACTTTTTATGTTTTTACTTTTTTCGTGGTACTTTTTAGTGGTTGAGATTGTGTATTTTCGGTGTCCTGGAGTTTTTGAGGAATACTTGTCAAAAATTCAATTCAACATCATCCTAACATAAATTATAAGTTATATTGAGTAATTTCACATTTACAACTTACATTGGGTAGTTTTACATTTACAACCACCCAATACAGAGACAACCAACACATGACGTCCTATTTATAATTCATAATACTCAACCACTTGAATTAATCCATCAGTTAAAAAAATTTAAATATTACAATAAAAAATCTACAAATAATTTAATTTTAAAGATGTTTAATTTTAATGTTTCCCACTTTAAAGATTAATAACTCTAATTCTATTTTTTTTTTTTATATATGCTATTATAATTTTATTAAAATATTATAATAAAAAGTTATTTATTAAAATATTATAATAGAAAGTTTATAAATAACTTGACTTTAATATTATTCACTCTAATTATATTCATTCGTTCCCATCAACTAATAAAAAGAATTTGATTTTATAAGAATTAGTCACTTTAATTCTATTTGACTCCTTCGTATTCACCATCACAAAGAGACACCTCAAAGGAACTTCGACT
Organism: Picea engelmannii; assembly: GCA_009831015.1. Lineage (NCBI taxonomy): Eukaryota > Viridiplantae > Streptophyta > Pinopsida > Pinales > Pinaceae > Picea > Picea engelmannii. Next base: position 473,023 of record ML782691.1, on the reverse strand, counting down.
TTATAGGAATTAGTCACTCTAACTCTATTGAGTCCTTCCTATTCACTACTAATAAAAGGAAAAAGAAAAGATTCACAAAGAGACACCTCACCTCCTCAATTTAAAAAGGAATTGTTCAAAATTATTATAAAGTTATTAAAAAATAAAAATATAAGGAATTATTTAAAATTGTTATAAAATTATTAAAAAATAAAAATATAACGAAGAATATTTATATTCTTATTTAAATTTATGGGATTATAGTAATAAGTTTGCTTTTGATGTGATATTAATGTGACATTAATTTGATTTTTACCATAAATTTGTATATGCAATGTAATGTTTAACATAGAAAAACAAATATATATTTTTGGATATAATAAAAATATTTGTGTTTCTCATTTCTAATTGATTGATAGAATTGAAGTGTTATTGTTCCCTTCACATATTTCAATATATAAAATTAATTACATAATCAATGAATTTCACCAATTACCACATCTAAATATAAAAAGTTGTACTATGTATTTATTATTATGCATTATTATATTTTTATTATATTTATTATCTAATATACTATTTATTATTATATTTATATTATATTCATAATATATTTATTATATTTATGAATATTATAGTTCCATTCAGGTTCATTATACATTTTGAATAACAAACAACCCTCAATTATTATCTTTTGACAAAAAATATTTATTACTTATGCATTTAGTTATATTAAGTTTCATTGTTCAACATGTATTTCCCAATTAACTCGGCAGGGACTGCGTTGCCATGCAACCCTTGTTTATTATATAATATTTTTCTATCTATGAATATTTTAATATGTGTTATTTTTATTTTGTTATATATATAAACTGTGAGTGGGAACTTGAAGAAGAAATTAATAGTTTTTTATTTTTGTTTTTATAGTCATAGTTGTTGAATCTCACTTTTTCTAGTAAGATTCTCTACAATTTGGTCATGGACATCTTTATGGAGGATTTTAAAATCTATGATGCAATTTGAATTGGCATGGGGGTAATGAGAGAAAAGGATCGTGCTTTCGTCTCTTATTACCATTTTATGCTCAATTTCAAGGGTGTGATTTTGTCTCTTATTACCATTGTATGCTCAATTTCAAGGGTTTTTTTGGCTTGCCAAGTGCAACAATTGGCATAGAGGTGTGGTCTTAGGGTCAATTCAGATTGGCCCTAGTGATATAGATCATGATATCCAAAGTGTTTAGGATGGACATTCATCTCATGACAAAATAGGAAAGGGATTCTTGTTTGACCATGGCACCAGGATCATCATCGAAGAATACATGCTCTTGATCCTTCTACGAACATGCTCACATACCATTTTATTAAGTCAAATATGCTTGAAATGTATGTGTCTTGGAATTGTTTTTATGATATAAATACCTCTCTATACAAAAGATTATTCCCACATTGGTTGAGAGATATGACCCGAAACAACATATAAACTTCAATGGTTAATTATTTGTGGTGCAAATATGCTTGTTGCTCAACCTTCCCTCCTCTCTTTGTGCAAACATAAAAATAGTTATCACATTGGTAGTACTCTATAGTACCCATTTCACATGCCTTCCTAAAAAAAATGCTCGTTATTAAGTTGGATACACATGAAATTTGTGTGTCTTGGTATTGTTTCCACTACATAAATACCTCTCTACACAAAAAATTGATCTCACATTGGTTGAGAGATGTACCCACAACAAAATATAAGCTCCAATATACCATGATCCTTATGCCAATTGAGGCAACCAAAAGGGAGTGGTGCCTCCAACTAACATAATAGTTGATTGGTTATGGTGTGAATATGCTTGTTGCTCACCCCCCTCCCCCTCCCCCTCCCCCTCCCTCCATGAAAAGTTAAATAATTCTCTCACCAGCAATACTCTATAGTAATGTACTACAAATTTGGTGCCTCATATATGAATGCAAATGTAAAGTTGAATTGGATGTAATCCTGGACTTATGAGGAAACCATTACAAGAATTGTACATGAAAATATAATATAAATCTCATTAATAGGCTACAAATGAGGAAGACCAAAAGCAAATAGGGTGTTATATTTCCCATGAGAGGGGGAGAAAAGGGATCTAAATGATCCATAGGACCTTAACATAAGTTTTGAATTGTATTCACTATCATTATAGCTTATCTACCTTGAGGATAGGTGTTCCAAGCAAGAGAGACGAAGGCTTAGTATGAGGCACGTGGTCCCATTTTTCCATGCATATATGAACACAAGATTTCGAATGTTGGGGGGTTCCCTTTTTTGTAATTCAGGAGGAAGGCTGTGGTTTGGGGAAACTTTGAAGCTCATTATGTTTTGGGTGTTTTTGTAGGTTACCATGCCTTGTGTATAACCAATGAGAAGAAAAATTGTCATGAGAGGGTGCATAATTATATTTTGGTTTATGAGTAATTGTTGGAAAGTGAGGAAACCCTGGTTATTAATAGAAATCCCCAGTTCCCAATGTTCCCTAGATATTATGCATTGGAGCACTGGAAGGAAGGAGGATAGCTTAAGGGATTGCTTAGTACATAAGGGGATCATATTCCTAGTGTTGTGCATGTTAAGAGAGAAGAGATGTTGGTTGAGATGGACTATTTTAGTTTTCAGTGTTAAGAAGATTGGTTCATCTTCTATATTCTAGGAATTTGATTGAGTGTGATAGACTTAGAGCTTAGTCGTAAGTAATTGTCACCCTTGTATATTTAGATCCCTAGCTTAAGGGTGGCCTCTCTGATAAAGAGCCCATGGTTTGGTGGAATGAATTTCTCTGCAACCAATTGGTGCATAATTCTCAATAAGATAAGTGATTTCTCCATTATTTATGAATATACAAAATTATTGTTTATCCATGTTATGAATTTCTTATTCAAAGATGGTTTGATTATGTTGTTATGGATTTAAATTTGAATATGTGGAATGGTTTGAATTACAATACTTTTATTTAGATTTTTATGTTTATAATTAAATTTACATCATTTGTTTGCATTGTTTCTATTATCTTATTGCATTAGTAGGGAAATTAGAAGGGTTTTGGATTACCCCATCACCTCAATAGGAGGAAAGAGGTGGCTAGATACATTACAATATAGTATTAGAGATCTTCTTGCAACACTGGAGCCATATGGGCCATACACAATTTGCTCGGAAGAATTTACGTTCCATATTGAAAGTGAAAGTGTTTATCAAATAGTCTCAATAAAAAATTGGGGAGAAAACAATTCACTGACCATATGTTTGATAGAATGTCAGAAATAATTTGAAAACAAACCAAAAAAATCAGAGCTTAAAATTGATGGATTAATGGTTCCTTTCTTATATTTGATTATCATGAGCCATTACCTTGTTAGGAATGTGTTATTGAATGGAAGAGTGTGGTGTAATTTGACATAGGAACATCAGTCTTTTCATGAATTTAGGTTGCAGTTCGAAGTGATTGAGAAATAGGATGATGTCACCCATTTGGGGCTCTAAAACAACCTCTATAATCGGATGTCACCTCGTAATCTAATAACCTGGAGGTATTTTGGAGCATAAGGGATTATAGGTGATCTAAGCCTAATCAGGCTTCGATATGGGCATCTATCATTGGATTGGGGCCTCTTGATCCAATGACCTACAACCACTTTAGAGTGGTCAGGGAATTGGATGAAAATAAGTAACCTCCCTCCGAAATGATTCTCAGTCATAGATCATGGTATGAGAGTAGGAAACAAAACCATTGGATGTTTTCCACAGATCGTAGTGAATACAACAACATAGCACATCTAAAGGTGGTAAGTGGTATTGGAAACTTCTTCAAAACCCAAAGTCTAGTTTCGAAAATTGACATTCCAATATCCAAACTTAGGGAATGTGTGTTATGTGTGTTGATGTTTAGGCAACAATGGGAAGACATTCTCCTAGATTAATAATTAATAATTATTAAATAATTTTATTAACATAATATATAAATAATATATTTATAATATAAGGTATATTAAATATATATAATAAATAAGTAGTTATTTATTATCCAAGGGACGCATCCTTTCATGGATGGTGACCATATGTTCTCTATATATGGCACATTCATCATTGTAATAATAGATCGATCTCACATATCATGTCATATAAAAATTCAACATGGTATCAGAGTTGGATTGGGCTTGACTCCCTCCCGGGAGGGCCCAAGTAAATAAAAGGGAAATGGAATCTTGTGAGAATAGGAAGGTAGATTGTAAGTGCGAGTAGATAGAGTGAGATGTTTGTTGTTGTGTTTGCAGTAATGTGTTGTTTGTCCATCCATTTGATGAACATGTGTGGGCACAAGAGCAAAGGAAGGCCGTGGAAGTGAGCAACAAGAGAACCGCTATCAAAAGAGAAGGCCAAGGGACACGCCCATGTGAGAATGGAATCGAGCTATCATCCTCACATTGATCACCCGATCTAGTGAGCCATCAATGAAAGAGCAGAGAGGACCCGGTGAATATGTATGGATTCAGGCATGATACCTTCGATATAGTCATGTCTAATTTTGTATAATTGTAAAGGAAGAATTTGTGGTTAGAGAGCATGATTGAATATGGGATGATGGTCATGTACCTGGGTTGGGTATGTGAGAGTGAAGAGACGATAGTGCAAGCGCTAAAAATTTGTGATGGTGTGATGCATTCTAGAGGATGGATTTGTGAGAAGGAGGTCAGGTTTTGTGTAATGTATTGTTGTGAATCGAGGACGTGAATTTACGTTGTGTTTGTTTGTTGTTGATAAATGTGATTATTCATTCCATCTCATACTCTAAACTATTCTCGGACGATCACAAATCAATACCAACCCAAAATCCAGAAGTTAGTTGTGTTAAGTGTGAGACAAGGAGTAGTGAATCCCATCCAAAGCTCTCTAGTGTAAATGCTCACTATTGATGACTAGTAGGCATAGTTTCTAGTGATTTGGCAGGTCATTCTATATATATATACATATGATTTTATTTGTATATACATATTCCCTGCCTCTCTTTGTGTTCTTTAGTTTGATAGGATATTAGAGAATATTAGGGGAAAATGCTTGAAGAGATTCGTAGAACCATATATGTTGTTGTTGCCTCATTTCAATGGGAGTTGTTGTGTTGTCGAGCAGGAAGAAGGTTGGATAGAATCATAAAAATTTTAATGCACTGGATAAGAACATACTCATGTTGATACATATCACGCAATCACCATTATGTGAATGAATCACCAACATAAAGGAGCCTCTATGTAGAGTTATCGTTGATGTGAGAATTTGCACCTCTGGTTGAGGAAATCATGGATCAACGCGAGTATTTGGTGTCAAGTGATCGATATGTACATGAGAATAAGTGAAAAAACCTTTGTAGTCGAGACCACGTGAAGCTTTTGTCAATGTGTTAATGTGGTGGTTACCATGATGTTCTGTGCTTTGGAAAGTGGAAAGGTTTTCAAGAGAGGTCAGTGAGGAGGCATGATTATGGTGTTGAGAGAACATTAGTTATTTCCAAGAGTGATAGCCATCAATGGAATACACAATGCCCGTGGACTCAAGGGGAAGTCAGTGGTGACTTCCAAGTGGATCTACAAGATCAAGCATGCAGCAGACGACAACATAAAAAATTACAAAGCAAGGTTTGTGGCAAGAGGGTTATCTTAGAAAGAGGGAGTTGGCCTCTGAATTTGACATGAAGGATCTTGGTCTCATGCACTATTATTTGGGACTAGAATTATGGAAAAATCCTGGTGAAATCTTCCTAGGTCAAGGAAAGTATGTTGTGAATATCATAATTTTGGGATGATGAATTCCAAATCCATGGAAAATCCCAAGGTGACAAACTTGAAGAAGTTGAGAGACTCTGATTCTGATCTGGTAGACCCCTCCACGTACCGACAATTTATTGGCTTATTGATGTATTTGGTTAATACTAGGCCGGACATTTGCTTCATTTTGAACACATTGAGCCAGTTCCAGGTGGAACTGAGACATGAGCATTGGATAGCCGCAAAGCACATTTTGAGATATTTGCATGGCACACTAAATTATGGTTTAAGATATGTCTCAAACAGTGATGTACAACTGCAATGATATACACATTTTGATTGGGTAGGGATTGTAAGTGACATAAAGAGTACTTCTGGTGTATGTTTCAGTTTGGGCTCTACTATGATATCTTGGGCTAGCAGGAAACATAAGTTTGTCACACTCAACACTACAGAGGCAGAGTATATTGCAGCTTGTGATGCTTGTACGAAAGAAGTATGGCTACGTAAGCTAGTTTCTGGACTATTTGACCATGCGTTGGATTCGACTGCGATATACTATTATAATCAAAGTTGTGTGAAGTTTTCAGAGAACTCTGTGTTCCATGACAAGTCGAAGCACATTGATATTAAGTACTACTACATCTGTGATAAATTCCAAAAGGGAAAATTGAGGCTCCAGTACCTCTCCATCGATGAGAAGATAGCAAATATTCTGACGAAGCCCTTGTCCAAAGGGAATTTTGTATACTTCATGGACAAGCTGGGGCTTGTGGAGACTACTCCCTTGGTTGAGAGGGAGTGATGAAATTCTTAGATTGTGGATAGTCAGTGTGTTGTTGAACTGATATTCTCCCTGTGGAGAATGGTCCAGGTTGGACAGATAGTTGATGTATCATGAACTAACATTTTCTACAGAAAATGATCTAGGAATGAAATTCTCCCTTAGCATAGATGGTGACTTGATCAAGATGAATGGTCCACCCCCTATGGAACGAATGGTGACCTGATTAGGGAGGTTGGTACAAGATTGAAATTTTCTCTATGGCACATATGGTGACCTAATTAGAGAAAGAGGTTCAGGACTGACATTCTTCCATGGCACATGTAGTGACCTGATTAGAAGGATGGTCCTTGTAGCCCATTGCATGAATTTCAACATCTAGAAGGACGGACGTTCTTCATGTAGCACAGATGGTGATATGATCTGGAAGAATGGTCCTTGTAGTCATGTGACACACCTTTGAGTGTGTGACAACTACGGGACACTCAGTTGAGTGTGCAGGTTTCAACACCTGACTTGTTTAAGCATCATTCCTGATTACTCGAATGAAGTATGGACCAAAGAGTAGATGCCATATGATGTGTCATATGACAGGTTGTTGTTGATGTTGCAGATGATGATGATGATATTTTTTTGATATGACCTTTTCATAGATAGATTTTTTTTGTCAACTTGAGTACATTTAGTTGGTTGTTATGAATACCTCCCTAGTTAATAGGGAGTGTTGAATTTTGCAGTTGTGTGCTACTGCAGTGGTTGTGTATCATTGGTAGAGATTGTGTGTCTTTGGAAAGTAGTTGTGTTCTTCAATGGTGGTTGTGTACCACTGGTAGTGACTGTGTGTCATTGGACGATAGTTGTGTGCTACTAGCAGTGGTTGTGTACCACTAGTGGTGATTGTGTATCACCGGACAATAGTTGGGTACTACTATGGCTTGGCACATTCATGTTCTATTGGATGGCATTGTAGTAGTTGTGTACTACTTGTTGATTTCCATGGAGACTACCAGATCACTTGGGAGCACCTGTGTGTTGCTTGATCGCAGAGACTGTGACAGATGATTTGAGCTACTGATGGCACGGTAGTAGATGTGTGCTACTAGTTGATTGCATAGTAGTCAATGGACTACTAGATGAAGACATCATGGAAAGATAACTCCCTAGATAAGAGGGAGTGTTGATGTTTTGGTAGTTGCGGGAGGAATTTTCCTCTAGACAACCATTCTTAGAAGAGAAGAAGATTCTGGAAGTCCAGGAAGACCATAGAATAGAAGGAGAATACCTCAGAAGAGAATGTATCCCTCGTTGAGAGGGAGTGTTGATGTTTGGGCAGCATCGGTAAGACAGTCTCCTAGATTAATAATTATTAATTATTAAATAAGATTATTAACATAATATATAAATAATATATTTATAATATAAGGTATATTAAATATATATAATAAATAAGTAGTTATTTATTATCCAAGGGACGCATCCTTTCATGGATGGTCACCATATGTTCTCTATATATGGCACATTCATCATTGTAATAATAGATCGATCTCACATATCATCTCATATAAAAATTCAACAATGTGTATCCCTACAATAGAAGGTTATAGTATTGCATTGCAATGCAATTTTTTTGTAAAAAAAATCAAGTTTGCACAATGCAAAATACAACACGCAGGGACTTTGCATTTTGCGTCGATTTTTTGTCATAGAGTGCATTTTTTGAATCATTGTTTTCAACATGTTCTCTATGAGGTGTCATCTTAGTGATGCAAATTATGGCACATGGAGTGGTTTGCATCTTAGTTGCGTATATAATTTTGAAAAACAAGTTTGTAGAGTCATGTTTGCATCTTATTTGCATCAAAAATGTGTTTTTTTTCATTTCTTTAGAGTTGTTATGCATCATATTAGCGTTTGTATGAATCTTGTTAACATTATTATGGTATGTAGTTTAGTTATTAGCATTAAAACACAACTTTTGCATTGAGTTTACATCTTCTGAGCATCATAATACGTCGTCTATACATTGTTTTAGTGTCAGTTTTGCAATGTTATTATATATGTAGCATCATTATTGTGTCATATTAAAATCATTTTGTGTCATATTAGCATGACGGTTACATCATTTTAGTGTCACAATTATGTCATTTTAGTGTCAAAATTATAATATTAATGATTTTATTATTTTGATTAATTTAATTATTATTATTATGATTGTTATCAATTTCATGATTATTAATAATTTGATTATTGTTGATTATTTAATTATTGTTATTAATTTAATTATTAT
>ML782691.1:431758-464134 GCA_009831015.1 Picea engelmannii | reverse complement strand
CCTTACTGCAACACTAAGTACTTTTGGAATTGAGCATACACAGTGCGCAGCTATCTTTGAAACAAAAGACTTCCCTGGGTTGATAATTTATGTTTCACTTGGTTGTTTGAAATTAATTAAGCAATTATAGTGACCAACAATAGGCATGCTGGGAAAAAGAGCAAAGCAGAAAAGCTTGCAGAAATGGATAAAGAGCTCGCTGAAATAAGGGCAGACATAGAAAAGATCGAACAGAAGATGCAACAAAAAGCAAAGCCGAGATGGGTATATGAATGGCCCATGAAGAAACCAAAAGCAAAATGGCCAGTCAAGGAGTTGATGGTCATAAGACAGTGAAGGTTGTTAAGAGGATGGTTGAGGTATGCTGAAAACCTCGACGGACCTAAGGAGATGGTTCAGGTATGTGAACCAGAGACTGGGAGAGGTCTCAGTGATGAAGAGAATGAGTTGAGATCAGTTGAGGATCTCACAGACTGTCATGAGGAAAACCGAGGAATTTCACATTGCCAACTGGGCAATGAAATGAGGTTGTTGCGAGATTTCGAAGACTACCAGGAGGGCAGCGGAAGAATCTCAAATTGCCAAGTGGGAAGAGATGAGCATTCGAGACTATCGGAAGGTCTCATGGACTTGGAGGTGAGTTCAATTCAGCAAAGAGTGTTGATGAAGATGGGATCAGTTGATCTCGTAATCTGCCAGGAGGGCAGTCGAGACATCCCATATTGCCAGGTGGGCAGGGATGAACAGATGAGACTGTCTGAGAGTCTCATAAACTCAGAGGTGAGTTGGAATCAGCCTGAGGAGATGACAGAGCAGGTGAGCTCAGAGGTGAGTTTGGATCAGCATGTGCAGCTGACAGAAGAGGAGGATTTGAAAAGTCGTATGATGATTGGGTGAATTGGAATATTCCTACCACTTGCCCAAGGAGAGGCAGAAATCTGTGTTTCAGATGCAGCAACAGCGGAAGAACAGTCAGCTGAGACTGTCAAGGAGGAATTGGAGCAGGTGTTTGAAACTGCCCAAGCAGAAGCAGGCGAAGAGGAAAATGATCGTTCTGAGGAATGGCTCAATGATTTCGGCCAGGGAGCTAAAATGAAAGAAGATGCAGCACTGAAGCTAGCAACAAAGGAACCCAAAGAGCAAGCAGGCAGATTTATCACTCCATGGGAGATGGAGTTGGAGATATTGCAGGATTGGCTGAACAATCCAAAGCCAGCAAGAGAACTAACAGAAGTTGAGCTGCCAGGGAAGGTGACTGAACAGTCGGTCAGTCAAAGGGAGACTACAGAAAAGAAGTCTGCAGTAGAGTGGCAACTTGAGGCCACAGATGAAGATGAAGAGGATGGCATGGGAGATCATGATGATCTACCCAATTGCAGAAAATTTTTGCAGCTGGGGAGACTGCAAGAACAGGACCAGCCACTAGAGCAGCTAAAAGAGGTGATAGAAGAGATTAGAAGGATGATGTTGAGATCAGCAGAAACTACCAGCAAGGAGAGGATGAGAAGAAAGAGGGAAGCAGCAGTAGCAGCAGCGCAGAAGTAGCAACAGCAACAGGATGGAGCAGATGAACAGCTCCAGAGGATGATTTGGGATCCAGGAGGATTTCAACAGCTGAGATAGGAAGCTCATGAACAGGAGCTCATGAATTTTGTAGCTAAGGAGTATGATGCAGGAGCATCTCTCCACGTCAGCCAGCCAGCCACGTCGAGCGCACGCATTCAATGTTGAAGAGAGGCATAGCCCTCATCTTTTATTTTGAATTGAATGTAATTAAATGCTTAGGTTTTTGAGCCGTGAAGTCATTCCTTTGCGCAGGCTGTAGATAAGATCATCCTTTAATGTTTGTAAGGCTGAGATCTAGATCCAATAGCGAACTAGACATCCCATTCAATGTAATTAAATAGGGTAGGTAGGTTGGAGGGAAGCGCTCGAAGAGCCCCCTCAGGTAAAAGAGATTTCGTATCTCATTTTGGTAGTGGTGAGAGAGGAAGAGTGGATAGAATAGGAGGAATTCTACGAGTAGAGAGCAGAAGAGAAAAGCTGAGACCTTGTTACAGGCCTTGCTCGAGAACACCCTTGTACAAACAGGCATTTGCCATATTTAATACAAAGAGCAGTTTTTCCTGCATTACTGTGTGTTAATGAATGTCTGTGAGTGTTCTTTATGTATGTTGTAGGTGTGAATTTGCAGGAGTGTGTGTGATTTCAGGTGAAGGTCCTTGAGTCTTCGCACCAGGAGGGTGTGACAGAACGCTGTGGGTTCTGATAGCCGTTCACAGAGGTGCATTTTTGAACACTGCGGGTTCATACAAGGACGTGCTACGGCACAAGAACTGGAGTCAACAATTCAGGAAAGACCTCAAGGTTGTTGAACACCTTGGAGGCAAGGCTGTGTGGGAGAAGACACAGTTGCAAACAGAATCTCTGAGGAGTTCTGTAGATCTCTGCCAAGTGGGCATTGAGCATATGCATAGAGGTGCATCGAGAGGAACTCTGCTATGAGTTCAAGAAGAACCAGAATCACTGAGGATTCTGAGAGCTCTTCCAGGTGAGCATTGAGCAGGTGAAAGGAGGACACAGAAGACAGACCTGTTGAACGTTCTATGAGAAAATACTCTGTCAGGAGGGCATTTGATTCAGTGTGCAGACAGTCACAAAAGAGAAGAGAACTCTTTGAGTTCTGGAGTTCAGAGGAAGAATCCACTAAGGGATATTCACAGGGTTATTGAATACCCTACAGACTCAGCATGGGGTTTCTTGAGCAGAAGGATAGCCAGGAGGCCATTATATTCTCCATCTGAGGGAGAAGGAAAGAAAGAGTCGAGTTTCCTTGGAGGTCGAAGCTACAGGAAAGCTCAGGAGGGATAGCACCTTTTGTGTGTGCATGTGAATACCCTACAGAGGTGTAGGAGTTGAAGAATCCTTCAAGGATTCGGAAGTGAAAGCTCAAGAGGAACAACGTCGAGGAGAATGCATGCAACGAAGCTCAAGTGAAAGGAGTTCGCAGAGGATAAAGAAGGCAAAGGTTGAGACCTTTGGGAACTTGGAGTTTTTCCAAGTGCAGGAAGAAAGTGTGCAAGCTCAGGAGGGAGCACAGCAGTCGTCAGATCGACGGGAGGAAGAGATCTGGACCGTTGATATCTACGTCCAGGAAGGAGAAGGAGGAGTGCGCAAGAAGAACGGATCTAGACCGTTGGATCTTGGTCCAATTACCCGTCAGCTGCTGGATCGGATAGAAATTGCATGAGGTTTAAGCCCTTGAAAGGAGAGGAGAAAAGTCCTGACGAGAGCTGTCATCGAGAGATCGACATTCGTCATCTAGGGAATTCCGTGGACAGGAAGTCCATGCGGTGCGGAATCGCGAAGTCCGAAACCCCGAACAGAGGGAAGTGCCATTTGTGGGGCCAGCTATCGGCATAGTGGAGAATCAACACTCGGGATATCAGAGGTCCTGAGGTCAAGGAGGTCGGGACATTTCAAGTTCTGAAATAACGAAAGTGGATCAGAGTTGTCCGTTTGTGGAGATGCGTGGAGGAGATCCAAATGATCGGGAGAAGTCCTGATAGAAGGTCGAATCGGCGTATCGGAGTTCAGAATTTTGTGAGTCTTGAAGATGAGGTGCTCGGGACATCAGAAGTTGTGAAATCACAAGAGGAGACTAGGACCGTCCATCTTGAAGGGACGCATGGCAGGGTGCAAGGCCTTCGAGAAAGGTACCGATAGGAGAGCCACATCGGAGATTCGGGGATCGGGATATCGGGGATCCCGTGGACAAAGTGTCCTTGCATTTGGGCAGTGCGAAGTCTGAAACCCCGAAAGGAATAGGGCTATGGTCATGGGGATAGTGGTCACGTGAGCCAAGATCTTAGCCAGTAGGGATAACGCGTAAAAGTGTCGTATAGGCAAATCCTTGATCGGGAGATTGCAGGGACAGAGGTTCGTGACATCGAGGATCGCAAAACCCCAAATTCCGACAAGGAGTATGACTGTGGTCATATAAGAGGACGTCGCATGGACCAGAGCATAGCCAGGAGGGGCTAAGGCCGAAAGGAGTGCATCGGCATATCGTTGATCGAGAGATCACAGGGACAGAGGTTCGTGACATCAAGTATCACGAAAACCCCAAAACCTGAAACTGAGTCAGGGAAAAGTCACAGGCATGTGCAGAGGTCATGACAGGGAAAGAGAAGGACCTGTGGATTGGGTTTTTTAGCAGAGATTCCATGGAGGAATTGGAAGAGCTAATTTGGCTTGCATGAGGTGATTGATCGATCCTGTGAGCGGACGTAGAGGGCGTCTAATTCGTGTCTGCATCAAACTCTCTATGGGTTTTGTTCTTATCAACATAAATTTTCTGCCTGTCCTGGGCAGCTTTCAAATTCTACTTAATTTTTATCATTTGGTCCTCCATCTCCTTTAGCAACTCTGGCCCAACTACTGCTCTATCAACTGGATTATCCCAGCTCACTAGAGTATTGCACTTTCTTCCATAAAGTGCTTCAAATAGGCTCATCTTCAACAATGCATGATACCCATTGTTGTAGGCAAATCCTACCAAGTGCAGGTAGTATTCCCATCTTGATGGTTTGTCCATCACATACATTCTCGTATGTCTTCTATTACTCTGTTCACCCTCTCGGTCTGTCCATCAGAATCAGGATGATAAGATGTACTAAAGTTTAGATTCATTCTGAATCCTTTGAACAATCCTTTCTAGAAATTCAAGGTGAATTTCGGGTCTCTGTCAGACACAATCGTTTTAAGAATTCTGTGCAATCGTGCCACTTCCTTCACGAAAATATCAGCAACATATGTTGCCTTGTGAGTAGTTTTAAGTGGAATAAAATGGGCAACTTTTGTAAGCTTGTCTACCACCACCATGATCGAATCATGCAGCTTGGTTGTTCTGGGCAATCCCGTAATAAAATCCATTGTTACTACTTCCCACTTCCACTCAAGAATGGGTAAAGGTTGTAGCAACCCTGTTGGGTGCCTATGCTCAGCTTTAACTTTCTGGCACTCCATACATCTGGCGATGTATTCAGTGATCTCTCTCTTCATACCCGGAAAAAAGTAATGGCTCTTGACCATTGCTATTGTTTTCTGATATCCAGGGTGCCCTGCATAAGGCACATTATGCATCTCCTGCAAAATCATTTGTTTCAAGCACTAGACATTGGGTACAAAAATTATGTTCTTGTACAGTAGTATTCCATCTGTTTCCAATTTATAAATTTCCATCTTCTGTGGCATCTTACCCTATTGTAGCTTGGCTACCAATTCTCTGTACTACAGATCTACATTTGCAGCCTCTAGAATTTTTCTTTTAATATTAGTTTGATACATGCTAATGGTTGTAGCATGTAATTCATGCACCCTCCTGCTGAGTGCATCAACCACTTTATTCTCCTTTCCTTTGATATGCTTGATCTCAAAGTCGTACTCACATAGAAATTCCAGCCACCTACTTTGTCTACCGTTTAAGGTTGGCTGATTAAATAAATATTTCAGACCGTTGTGGTTTTTTCTCAATTCAAATCTCATTCCCATGAGGTAATGTCTCCATTTCCTCAGAGCGTGAACTATTGTTTCCAACTCCAAATCATGAGTGGCATAATTATTTTCGTTCTCTTTCAGCTTCCTGGACTCATAACAGATTACAAATCCAAGATGACTGAGAACTCCTCCCAACCCTTCTTTACACGCATCTATGCACACCATGAAGTCCACATTTGGATCTGCAATCCTCAATATTGGAGCACTGGTTAACAGCTGCTTCAATCGTTAGAAACTTTTCTCACACTCTTCAGTCCACTGAAACTTTTTCTCCTTCCTTTGCAAGGAAGTGATAGGGTGAGCTATCTTTGAGGATCCTGCAATAAACCTTCTGTAATAGCCTACTAGACCCATAAAGGATCTAACTTCCGCCACATTCCTTGGCACTGACCATTCTCTGATGGCCTCAACCTTCTCAAGATCCACGACGATCCCTTCTTCTAAAATAATGTGCCCCAAGTAATGGATCTACCTTTGATAAAACGAGCATTTTCTCAACTTGGCATATAGCTAGTGTTCTCTCAACACTTGCAACACCATCCTCAGGTGTTTTTCATGCTCTTCCTCTGACTTGGAATACACCAAAATTTCATCCAGGAAGACAATGACAAACTTGTCTAGATAGTCCCTGAATACACCATTCATCAAGCACATAAAAACAACAGGTGCATTTGACAATCCAAACGGCACCACTGTGAACTCATAATGACCATACCTTGTTCTAAAGGAAGTCTTGCTGATGTATTCATCCTTTATTCTTACCTGGTGATATCCTGATCTGAGATCTATCTTCGAAAATGTTTTTTCACCTTTCAATTGATCGAAAAGATCATCAATCCTTGGCAGAGGGTACTTGTTCTTCACCGTTACTTTGTTCAACTGTATGAAATCGATGCACAGCCTCAACGTCCCATCCTTCTTCTTCATGAACAGGACTGGGGCACCCCAAGGTGACACGCTTGGGTGAATGTACCCCTTCTTTAGAAGCTCTTCAAGCTGCAATTGCAACTCTTTCAGCTCTGGCGTACTCATTCTATAAGGAGCTTTCAACACTGGAGTTGCTCCAGGAATCAAATTTATAGAGAAATTGATATCTCTCTTCGGAGGTAGTCCAGGTACTTCCTGGAATACATCTTCAAACTCTGTAAGTACCTTGTGATCCTCAATACTTGACACCTTATCCTTAGGCATTTCCCCCACATGGGATGCAAATAATTGACAACCTTTTTTGTAGCACTTCTTCAGCTGCATTGCTGAGATTTCTCTAACAACCACAGCTTTGGGAATTCCTTGGACTATTTTCCGATTTCCCTCCTCATCCAGGCATGTAAATTCCTTGTTACAATAGTCTAGGAGGGCATGGTGTTGGTCCAACCAGTCCATCCCAATTAAATAGTCATAAGAGACTAAAGGCAGAATATTCAATTCAACCTTCGTGCTCAATCCCTTTATGTCCACTGAACAAGACTTAACCAACTCAGTGACTTTCCTCTTGGTTCCTGTAGCCAACTGCACTAACCAAGACTTTTCATGTTTGCTTCTTGATAAATGCAAACTTTCCACCACTCTAGGGTCTACATAACTATGGCTAGCCCCTGAATCAATTAAAATAATAAATGGTTGGTTGTTAATCATACCTTCCACTTCAATCATGTGCAACTGAAATTCAGATTGCTTGTTGTCCAGGGCCACATAGATCCTTGGCATTCTACTACCCATGTCCTCCATTGTTTCATCTTGTTGAACATTATGGACAGCTCTTGTTTTTCCATTTTTATGGGGACAATCTCTATACTTGTGGTTCTCTTTACAACCCCAACACTGAATGGGTGTCTGTCTCGGCCTTTATTCCCCCACTTCAGCCATTCTTGGCTCTCTAAACGATGGATATCCTTGAGGAATATTTATGAAAAAGGGAGGTTTGTTTCCCTTCTGCCTCTGTTCTTTCTTAAACTTCTTCCGGTCAACCCAAGCCTTCTGAAAGGTAGGCTTTTCTCTTTGTTGTTCATATAATCATTTTGCTCTTCTTATTGTTTCTTTCATAGTCTTAGGATCATCATATTGAATCTTGTCACCAATGGGAGGTGGCAGTCCACTCAGATACCTTTGGATCTTGACAACCTCATCTTTGATGAATGGAACATACTTCAGTAATTCCAAAAACCTTTGTTCGTATTCATCAATGGTCATGCTGCCCAGCTTGAGTTCGAAGAACTCCTTCATCTTTATGTCATAGTATCTTTTAGTCAGGTATTTCCTCTCCAAATACCTCTTGAATTCCTTCCATGTGATATCTTTCTCTCTAACCTATTGCACTTGCACAAGCTGATCCCACCACATGGATGCTTTTCCTTTCAGTTGATACATCATAATTCTTTCTTCTGCATGAGAGGAATAATTCTGCAGTTGGAAATATTTCCTCATGCCAAGCAACCATGTTTCGGCATATTCCTCCTTCTTATGTTCTCCATCAAACGTAGGAGGCTTAATCTTGTTTATCTCCCCTTTCAATTCATCCACTTCAGATCTTCGGTGTTTTCTGGTAGGGGATGAGCTTGAACTACTGTGTGCTTCCTTATCGGAATGCTTTGGGGAGCAACGAGGTTGTCTGCTACCACTCCTCGATCTTCTTTTTCTCTCATGGGTCCTGTGACTCCCTGTTTTGCTTGTGTCACTCTCCCTTTTCAATTTCCTTTCTATTCTTTCCAGGATCTTCAACATCTTTAAGTTGAATTGACCCTATCGATCCCTAACCCTCATGAGCTTTCAACTATCGGCTCGGCGAGCCTGGGCATCTTTCTGCAATCTTTCAATGATTTTCATCACATGCCCTTCCTTATCCAATTCTCTTCCGTGCCCATTGGAGTTCGATCCTTCGACTCCCAAGTTAGTATCCCTTCCTTTTCTTTCATTCTCTGAATTGGAGGCAATCAACACCTCTTCCATTTCTATACTCAGTGTCTATTTGCGGCTGTCCTGACACTCATTGAACTCTACACACACAATGTGCAGTCAAATGAAGTTTGTCAGGCCTTAAACCCTTAATAAAACTACAACATTCATAAACCAATGTGAATAAGAAAATGTTTCGATTCCATGAATTTTCTAAGCTCTGTTTGGCTCTGCAATTTCCAATGATAGCCCTCGTTTTCTCAATCCCCAACCCATGCATCCACGGGTCGTGATCAAATGCTAAACTTCTAGGTGCTACTAGGCTTTCCAAATGAAACTTCAGGTTTCGAGATTTCGGGGCTTCGGGGTTTTGGGTTTCGGGGTTTTGGTCCTGGAGGTTCTCTCACTCGCTTCCCTCTCCAACTCTCGACTTCTGAAAATTCAATTTCCTTACCCTCCGGGCCCACAGCACAGTTGTCGCCCACCAAGGTAGTGACACATGGTGTCCTTAAGAAGGTCCACCTCACACCCAGTAATGTCAAGGGGGCCCACTACCTTCACTTTTCATTTCGAAGTTTCCAGCATCAGGAGTTCGTGCATCTACACATCTCGAACTTCCATTTGCCAAAATTTTGAAATTACGGTCTATTCATCTACTTGATCCAACGGTCAAGTTCCTCTCCTATGATCTACGGTGTAGATCGTTTTGGTATTTCGAGGTTTCGGGTTTTCGGTAACCGGGAGTTCACGATGCAGCGACTCCAAATCTCTTGTCGCTTCAATCCCCGAATTCCGATATGGAAATTCATGTATGAGATCGACGGTTGTGAGCCTCCCCTGATCCGACAGTCTAGATCTCTCCTAGACTTACACCTACCAAATCTCTTCAGCCCTAACTTCCTTGCTAGGTGGTTGGATCCGACAGCTCACAGGATTTTGGCACTTCTTCCTGGAAGCACTCCACCATCCGATTCTACCCTTGTTAATCTCTTTCGCAATTCAGGACTTGGAGAGACCAAGAATTTGGCCTGTGCTCCAAGTTCACGATCCCTGAATCCACGAAATGATCCAATGGTTCAAACCAATCACGATCAATGATCCATGTTTATTCTGGATCCTAGGGTGGCGAGTTTCTCCATCCACTAACCACCTTGCAATTTCTGGCCATCTTACGACCCTCGCGATTTCGCGAGTTCTCCACAGAGAATTTTGACCATCCAACTCTGCTTCTCAAGGACTTCTGGCCAATAACTTGGTACCCTCCTTCTGAACCTTCATCGACTTGATCCAACACTTTTTGTGTGGAGTTCTCTCTCTCCCTGTGGCCATATACCACACTGGCTGCAGTTTTATAATACCGCTACACCTCCTGAGCTTTGTAACACGGTCAAGTAGTCCATTGACACTCAGAAACATTCTGAGGTCTGAAATTATTCCTCCAGACACAATTTCTTCTCAAATCCTTGGTCCAAAGACCACTTATCCGTTCCATCCAAGCTCAACGTTGAAACTATGCTCTAATACCATACTGTAGAGTCCCCCATGGTCGTCACCCCACTCATCGGGCAAACGCTACTGTGCGGAACAAAATCATTCTCATACTAAATTAATAACATGCATTTAATCAAATTAAACACAATTAACTCAGAGTAAGCACAAGATTACTGCTAATATAAATAATCCCTAGCATTAACAATAATTCATATGCACAACAGAATAAATGATACATATAAGCATCACAGGCATGCAAAACATAATATTAAGCATAAGTTGATACTTATCTTTGAAACTGTGGTAATTCCACCAACCACGTGCAGGCCTTCCACGAACCTCCCAGCCTTAGACCACACTGCTCATCACTCTCAGTAGTAGGTCACCCCCGAGCTGGGACTAAGCTCCACCCAAGGCAAGGAATCCTAGTCTAGGCTGAGGTTACAGGGAAAACTGCAAGGAATAACAGGAAGGATTCTTCCCAGGATGCCTTCTTATGCCCACTACTAATAGACTCTCATTCCCCACATGCTTGTTCCACCCCAAAGTATACACCTTCACAATCACAGTCCATCGGTTCTTCATCTCCCTCTCTGGGCCTCGGCAACAGGCCGGATCAAGAATTCTCAAAGCTCTGAAGATGGCGTTGGACTCTCTCTAGGAGAAACCCACTTCCTAGTAGACTCTCTCACTTGGAGGGAGTTTCTCACAGGCCTGACAACCTGCTTCTTCTACCACAACCACCTCCCTCACCTGGAGAGAGTGTTACACACAGGCCAAACAACCTGTTTCCTTCAACTCAATTTCCAACACAGTCGGGAAACCACGAGGCTCCACGCGAACATACAATGGTTCGCAAGCCACACGCAGCCAAGCACTACGCGACCACAAAACTCCACTAGAAAAACAGACATGGGCTTCCCAAAACTGGTGACAGACAGATGCTACAGCATAACAAAGCTCAGCAATTACGGGACATTTGGTTTTCCCCAACCAACAATACAGGACAGACTCACAACTCAGGTTTTGGGGATGCATGAGGGTGTACAGAGATCCCACGTAGAGACTTAATGGTTCAGGTAAGGATTCCTTAGAACAAACACCAAAACAGAGGTCGATCCTGGACACCCGCGAGTTCAGATGGAGGATGGAGAATGGGAGGTCGAACACAGACTCGACGGTTTTTTACAGAGGGTGTACCGACTCCTCTAGAAATCAACACAAGCCTTTTTGGTTTTCCCCGAGTTGCGTGAGGGTATTCTTGTAGAGGTAATACGAGATTTTTGGTTCAGACAGTCCACCATAGAATGGAGGAGGAACCCCCATCATGTCTCAACTCAACAATTTTAACTGCATGCACCTGGGTTTACACTTGTCACCCATGAAGCTCATTCCTTCCCATTTGGAAGTCACTCGTCCTTCCAAAGAACTTAGGATAAAACATCACATTTCACATGGCTTTTGGAATAATATTAAAATATTATTCCAAAGGACTTAAGCCCCTAGGCTCAACACTTAGCCTCTCTTTCCAACCTTCCAGCCCCCAATCCCTTACCCACTCTATGGAAGCTTAGTCCCCCATCACTCATTCATCGTGGTCGGTCTGCACGCAATGGTGTTTATATTTTTATTAATGTTCTGCATGATTACATATACAAAAGCAGGCTCCTGGCCTTAACACTTAGGCTCTTCGGCCTAATAACACATAAGCCCACCAACTTATATAAACTTGGCCCCCCAGCCTATAAAACATATCTACAATTCATTATGCAAGCTTTATACTTCATAGACATGATTTACAATAGGGCTCGGCCTTGGGGACATTACACCCATGATCTCTGAGTTTGCCCACTTTGTTAGTCTCTGGCACAGTTTAACCTCATATTTAGTTGTCCCCCTGACACTAGATCCAGTTTTACGGTTGTTGTCAGTCATCCTTCAAAAATTCCCCAACCAAAGGAAGTCTTGAGTCCCACAACATCTTGACTTCATTCATGTTACTCATCAATACCTGATATCATCTATTACTCAGTAGATTTCAAGAAGCCCTTCGCTTCTTGGCGTCGTGTCTCCCTTTCTATCGACATCAACACAGTTTCCAAAGGGGAGACAATATCTTGACTCTCATTAACTTTTCAATGAGGAGTCTCGGACGACACGAAGAGAATCATCATTGCTTTCTGATTCTGTTGACCCCCATAAAATTCAACTTTAGAAAACTCCCATGTTACGATGGGTCTTACTATGTGACTATTGAAGTTGTTTCATACCAGTCGAAGACCTATGAATTTGTTAGGCCATCAATGTCTACGAGTCGTCGACAATTCTTAAAGTCATTCTTGACTCACTTCAGATCTTGTTCACCATTCAGAACTGTCATCTGCCATTATCAACCGCCCCCGAGGTCGCTACAGTTATCTACATCAACATCTATCATCAATTACAATCCCACATTTTGGTTTCATGACACGAGCATGGGGCATGCCCGCCTCGTTTGTACGTAGATTTTATTTTTTCTCCCTAGAGAAAGGTTTGGGTCCCACATTTTTCTCTCTCCCTATGGCAGATCGCTCTTGCAATTCCTCTCTTCACTCTTCCTTGCAATGGAACTCTTAGCAAAAGAAACATTGATGTATTTCAGCTATATGTATGCTCCTAACCTCACACATCAGGGGGCATGTGTTATCATTGAAAAATCATCCACAACATTGCACACAATGGTTGAAGAAAAACATTAATGTTAGCAGCTATTAGTCCACCTACAACACCAAATTCCATCAAAAGGCAAAAAACTATATACTTGGTTCAAAAATCAAAATTCACAAATTCACCAAAGGAAGCGCATGCACAGTGCGCATAATGCACAAGATAACACAATCCTCATCACGCACTGTGTGCAAGATGCGCGACTGTCTACGAGAAAATCTGCACACTTCTATGAACGACGTATATATGGATCATGTCGGCCCCTCAACCACTTCTAGTCTGACCCCCAACACTATTTGACACTCATATCTAAGCAACATCTAGCTTGGAGGTTGATCAAGGGCTAGGAAGTGCCCTAAAAGGCCCCTTGTTCACACTATGAACCAATTATATCTTCGCATGAATGGATGCTATAAATATGTGCCATGGGTGTGCTAAGAAAATAATAACTTCAATGTATTATTATGCTGCAAGAATTCTTCTTTGAGAATCTTATTTTCTCTTTGAATCATTCAAGTACCATTGCAATAGGCCATTCCACTCACCTCTTGGGAATAGGCATTGTATTTCTTCACCATTATTATTTCTTCCATTGTATAAAGAGAAGATCTCTCAATTAGGGAACTCAAGAGCTCTCCCAAGGAGGAAGAGGGGACTCATAAGTCCCTACCTTTATCTACGGTGTTTAGCCTATCAATCTATTGATCCATTGGTAGCTATATGTTGGTCATCTTTTTATTTTCATGGTTCTAGTTCTTCAAGCTTCTCTGTCATTTATATCTTAGTTGTTTTTAGTTGTATTTCGTTGTTTTCATGTGTATTTGGTTTATCTAATCAACTCACAAAATTCTTTCTTGTTTAACTGGCTTAACTAAGCATGCAAGTGACAAGTTTTTGCTCACCCAAGTGACAAAACCAACACAACACCCATCACTCTAGAACGATAATTAATTTTTTGACAATCTAGGCTAATTAATAATTGAGAAAAATCTTGAGAAACATCATTCCACCAAACATAAAACTTGGATCGTGTTTGAAGTTCAATATGCTCAAATTTATGTTAGATTCTTATCATATTTGTAGCTAGAAAAAAGATCTTTTATTACAAAATTAACATACTCAATATTTCCCTATTACAATTCAATTCTTAAAAAGCATAATAACATGTTTAGCACTGACATAACTCATACAAACATATCAAACTCTTGAACAAACAAATATCATAACTTTAATATTAACAAATTTTTACAAGCATTTATTAGGTAACAAAATTTAAAGTAAAAATTAGGATACCATCTTATAAGAAAACCTATGAAATTAGGTAGCCATGTATTGAGCTCGTGCAATTCATACATCACCCTAATTTCATATGGAAAAATAGAACTAAGGTCAGCATAGGAAGTTCATTCCACTTTCCACGTAGTCTTGAAGCTAGAAGTTATGATACCATCTTATAAGAAGTATAGGCATGGCCTTATAAGCATTTAGAAAGGCTATTAACATGCAATCAAAATCATTCCCATTATTTTTAAATAAATTCAACTCCAACCCAATCAATAAAATAAAATAATAATAAGGGTCGTGATTTTAAATAAAACCAATTTATACCCTAATCTCTTTTTTAATATAAGCAGAGAAGCAGAGGAGCATGGTAGGGACACAATCTAGAACATACTTGTTTTCACTCATGTCAATGTTTTATAGTCATAATTGTTGTTGATGGCAGGGCCTACAAGGAGATCTTGATGGCAATGAACATAAGCGAATGGTTGTCACTCAAGTCAAATGTTTGTCTTTATCCATATAATGGCCTCATATTCCCTATATGCACATGTATTTATCAGTGCATTGTTATCCATGACATTACAAGCTTGTGAATGCGACTTTATCTCGGCTCAATTTGAAGATGTTTGATCTTATCTCATCTAGAAGTCTAGAATGTTCTTAGATTTTTTTTTTAAAACATAATTAAATTATAAAGAATGGAGCAACAAGGTCAACTAGAGGAATGTTTGATCTTATCTCATCTAGAAGTCTAGAATGTTCTTAGATTTTTTTTTTTTTCAACATAATTGAATTATAAAGAATGGAGCAACAAGGTCAACTAGAAGTCTAGAATGTTCTTAGATTTAATTTTTAAAAACATAATTGAATTATAAAGAATGGAGCAACAAGCTCAACTAGAGGATATGCTTGTGGATTATGTTAGTTGTTTTAGGATATGCATGTGGATTAAGTTATATATACAGGGGTTGTCTTAAATGCAATTTTAATAAGTCAAATGAAATAAGTAGAGAAACACAAATATCAAATTGGTATTAAAAATAACATTTACTATGTATTAGAAAATAGGTTTAACACTTAACTATTTATCAAAAGTTAAAATCAACATAATCATTGGGTAGTTTCACATTGACAAACATGTGTTATTTATTTTTACCTTTATATATCAAACACAAATAAAGAGTGATCAAATTTTTATTATTTATCTTTAAATTAATAAAAATTAAATTTTTATTATTTATTTGTAAATAGTGAATTTTTCTCTTATGTATATACTCATTTAAATGGTGAATGGTTTGGAGCTTAGTTGCATTCATAATAGTTTCTTGGTGTGGTCATTGGTATTTTGGAGGGGGGGCAAGTATTATATTGGTATTTTGGAGGGGGGGCAAGTATTATATTGGTATTTTGGAGGGGGGGGCAAGTATTATGGAGAGCAATGTCTGTGGACAATGGTAAAGGGATGTGACTGACATGTAATGTTGGTTTTTATTCTCTGCCTTAGGGATATGACCAAGCTTGTTCTGTTCTCCTTGCTATGCTTTGTTGGTCTTTACTTATGTGTTTTTATCAATTATACGCTCAGGTGCAATGAATTTGGGTCAATTCATGAGCCTTTTCTTTATCAGTGATTTGACTCTTGGCCTCTCTTTATGGCATCTGTTATTTTAGTTTTATGGTATGTAGCCACCTTCTTAGGATATTTAGACACTTAGGAGTTAGTTAAGATCAACTTGGTCTAATGTGTCATTAGTTTAGAGTGTGTTTCTTAGTGTGTTTCTTTAGTATGTATTAGTATGCATTTGTAATCTAATGGTCACGATATGTCTCCAACATAGAGTGATTCGACGACACATATTCTCATCAATCTTAATGGCTACATTGATCCATGGCTTAACATCCGATTGGTCCATGATCTCTATTTAAAGAGCATAGAGGGTCATTTTTCGACGATCGATTGTGATAAAATCTCTTGCGATATTTTTCTTTTACATTAATAAATTGCCTCAAATGGCCACATTGGTTGGGGCCATGGATGTTTCCCCATAAGGGTTTTACCACATAAAAACATTGGTGTGTTGAACTTGATTTAGTTGTGTGAGTGGTTATTGAAGGTGTTTGTCCTCTATTGGAATACATGTGTTTTCAAACACACCATTAATTTTTTGGAGTTCCTATGAATGGTTCTCATTTGATATGGGAAACTCGAAATACCATGGTGAATGATGATACCAAGGAATTAAAATGGGCTCTCTATTGGCACAAAGACATTAGTCAAGCCAACAATAGTGCCTTACTGTTGTTTCCTCTAAGGTTACAGAGATGGAAAAAGCCAACATATCTCAAAATTCCAATTTCATGAATCTTCTTCTCCTCCAAAAACATGGAATTAACTTATTGGATATTAAATGCAATAGAATTTTCTCATTGGTCCTCTCATAGTGCATGGAATATATGTCCTTTGCCTCCAACAATATCAGCATCGAGTGTTCGAATTAGGAAGGGATAATAGAAGTTGAAACTGTATGTCAAAATGAATTTCATATGGATATTGAAGGTGTAAGTCCTCCTCACTCCAGGGAGGGGAAGGAAGAACAAGGAAATGTATGCATCTAAAACAATATGCATGTTCTTTAAAGTTATCTATTTTGGGGGTTAGTTTGTTAAGAAAGCTACTAGAAAGAAATACTTGGAACTCTTCCTTGAAGGAATATTTTTTGTCTTGAGATGTAATTATAGAAATATGTCTAGTTTTGTTGAAGTCATATGAACATAGGAAATGTAATCACTACTAGCCTTGGCACAACCAATCCTTTGAATTAATATAATTTTATGTTCTGGCTAAAAAAAAATCACTTCTTCAAACGGTTGTCTTCTGTTGTGTTTTTATTGAAACTAAGAAAATGAAGATAGTATATTTAAGCTTTGGAAAAACACATTTTAGAGGTAAAGTATCTCTATCTTCAAACAATTTTGAGTTCCTGGTAAACTATACCTCACAAGCAAGAGTCAAAGGGAGAGTTGTATACCTTCTAGTTTCCCTATTAGGGCACCAAGTTCTAAGAGCCTCTTCTATAGTCTTCCTATCCCAAGCATTTCTCAATCTTGGCATTCTTTCTACCTCATTCCAAACCTTCTTTGTAAATTGAAAAGCATAATTAGATGTGAATTTGTTTCTTTCTCTTGTTTGCAAAGACAACAGCATCCAAGTCCAACAAAAATTCTCTTCTACAAAATATCCCAAGTTAAAGCTTCGGTATTCAAGAGTATCCAGATGAATATTTTGGATTTTGTTGAACACTTAAATTTTCAAACCTGCTTCCACCACCAAACCTCGAGATTATCTCTTTCTTCAATGATAATTTTTTTATATCCAATGCTTGGCACATAGTCCCCAATTGGATTTAATGTCCATATAAACTAATCCTCATCTCTCTTAATCTAACATAAACATAATATGCTCCTAAGTTTTCAATGTACCTTTGCCAAGTAATTTCATCCCCATCCCTTAGACCGATCTCCCTTCAAGATAGCCAATGTTGCTTCCATATAGTTGTCTTGTCCCATCTAGCAATCTACCTAAGTGTATAGAAAGTCTTGTCTCTTAGATTGTGAATTGTGGAGGTAACCTATTGAAGATCCTACTTATAATCCCTGATTTTGTAGCAATTTGGACTTTGTCTCCCTTTCCTACATGCCACACCAATCAATTCCATCCAGTGGAAAACATGTAATGATCACTTTCCATATAATCAAGGAATTTTGGGTTCTCTTAACAAGATTTCTTCCCCGTTCCTCCACCATATCTAGAGATATGTACTTGTCCTTGATGACTTCATTTGTAGCTTAGAACCTTGAATTAGTCGTCATACATTTTTTGTAGCTAGTTCCCTAGAGAGAATGAATATGTTCTTTAACCCCCATCCTCCTTGAGCCTTTGTTATTGCTAGTTTTTTCCAAGAAACTAGAACAATTCCTTGTTTTTCCTAGTTTTTTTCCAAGAAACTAGAACAATTCATTGTAACATAGACACTTGATCCTTTCCAATACTCATTTGAGTATCCATGTGAGTGACATCCAGTAAACTACAATGGCTTCTAATATTTCTTTAACCAAAACCATTCGACCCCCTATGGATAGCCACCGATTACACCAAGTACTTAGTTTTTTCTCTATCTTTACTATCAACCATTATTAGTCCTTGTTTTTATACGTATTATCTTTTAGTTGAAATTCTAAATATTTCAAGCCAACATCTATTCAGCCACATTGAATGGAAACAATTGGATGATAAACTCTCTCTCTCTCTCTCTCTCTCTCTCTCTCTCTCTCTCTCTCTCTCTCTCTCTCACACACACACACACACACAAGATATTATTTTCAAAATTTTACGAACTAGATTTAGTTCACTTTAAACATTAGAATTATATTGAATTCATAATTACTATATTCCATGAATTTTCATGGATAAGGCTAGTGAAAGTTTTCTTAGGAAGAGTCACCCACATGGGCAAGCTACCCTAATACATGTGATGGAATGAAATGCCATAGAAAAATGGAGTGGAATTTTTGGCGATGGTTGAAGGGCGTAGCCTAATTTCCAACAAGATTACCCTGTTTCTGATGTTATTTCCAAGGAGGATTTTTCCCCAAAACCGACAAATGAAATTGCAATACTCCCAAATATGTGATTTCATCATTTCAAAACAACAATCTAAGCAAGATTCATGGCTTTTGAATCAACCGAGATCGTCAAAATTGCAATTTAAACAACAAATTGACTAGAGTGCATTATTTTTTTATCACTGGATTTTGGCCAAGGCAATCTAAAATGGGGTGATTTAGGTGTTCCATAATATATGCCTTGGTTGAAGTATTTTCCTTGAAGATGGATATTTTGAATCTCTAGTAGATCTTGGAAAGATGGATACAAGCATAGTGAGTTAATATATGGATAGAGTATTCTTTTCTTAGTTTATTTTTTTTCGATGAGGTAAAGCTTTCCCTTGTTCATTGGATTGTTTTAAAATGGATCAAAATTTTTAGAGGAAAAAAATCATAATTGAAGTGTTCATCAATCAATTGGAACTATGGATTTCGACAAAATTCTTATCAAATTTGGATGAAAATTTTCACTAGAAAAGAATGTTTTTATCCACTTATTAACTTACTTTGATATGAATTCTTCCACCATTAAAAATTTCAAAAGCATGGATACAAAATCCTCTACGGCATGAGAAAATTAATTGCTTAATAATTGAAATTTCAAAATAATAAATAAATATTTATATCATTATTATATGATGAGGGGTATCAAATTTTAATGGGTGAAGTTTTTTGCACTAGTATATAGGTCCTTTACATTGGTATATAGATCTTTTAGTCATTAGTGGTTTAGTAGTTAATCAAGTAGAGGAGGTGATATTTTCCCTACCAAAGTTCAATTCTCCCAATGCGTAGTGACATGTTTTGCTCCCTCATTAAGGAGGTCAGTATGGTTCATGCAATAAATTTAAGCATGATGATAGACATAGATCATATTCAATAATGCCATCAACGTTTTGCCAATCAAAGTATTCATTGGGTGCACTAAAATTTTGTTATTGGGGAATTAATTGGTTGTTCAAGCATGAGTGATGATATTCAAAGCTATCTAACATTGTAGCAAACTTCCCTTTTGTTGTCGGATTTCGGTGACATATGAAGTTAAAGTCTCCATTGCACTGAATGCTAATTAAAATTTTGATAATCTATGTTGATTCGTAATTGGGAAAAATCTTGAAGAACATCATTCCACCATGCATAAAACTTGGATCATGGCAAAAGTTTGATCATATCTAAAATTTATATTGATTTCTTATCATATTTATGGCTGGAAAAAAATGTGTTACAAAATTAAAACACTCCATATTATTTACCATATCACAATTCAATTCTCTAAAAGCAAAAATGTTAAAAAAAATTGTCATAATAAATACAAACAAATCCAACATAATAATAAACAAATATCTTAACTTTAATATTAATAAATTTATGAAAAAAAAAATTTAATAATAATAATTAAATTCCTTAGAAAACCATCTTAGAAGAAAACACATAAAATTAAGTGAGCCATGTATTGAGTTCATACAATTCATACATCACCCTAATTTCATTTAAAAAATAGGTGAGCATCTATTGAGGTCATGCAATTCATACTTTCATTTGGAAAAATAGAAATAAGAACATAGGAAGTCCATTTCATTTTCATAATAAAAGGGGTCGTAATTTAAAAAGAAACGATTTATACCCATAATCTTGGTCGATATAAGGAGAGGAGAGTGGTAGGGCCACAATTCGGAACATAATCGTTGTCACTCATGTCATTGTTTTATCTTTATCCATTTTATAGCCATAGTTGTTATTGATACAAGGAGATTATGATGGCAGGGCCTCATAATGGTTGTCACTCAAGTCAAATGTTTGTTTGTATCCATTTTATAACTATATAATGACCTCATGTATTTATCAGTGCAGTGTTATTCATAACATTGCAAGCTTGTGATGTTATTTATTATAATAGAAGTTGAAGGTGATTTTAGTTGGTCTATTTTTAATTTAATTTTTTGTGTGTGTTTTTAAGTATGTTATTTAGGTTTTTTTCATAAATATGATCGAATTATGAAGAATTAGGTAACAAGGTTAACTAGAGTTTTATAAATATAATAATCTAATTTTAAGGTCATGATTAAATTAGACATAAAATTGGTTTATGAAACCCCATTATTTGTGGGACAAGGGATCTCCTTGACTTGATTGCTAAAGTCTACGGAGGTGTACATACCATACCCCCTTCTAAAGTCTACGGAAATATACATACCCTACACCCCTCTGGATTTGAACCTGTAACATCTGGATTAAGTTAGTTATACAAATTAATAATACAATATTACTATATATATTGATGGCCTTAAATGCAATCTTAATAAGTCAAATGAAAACAATTAAACAAACACAAAATTGTTATGATACATGTTGTGAACATCAAATTGGGGCTAAAATTGTTATGATACATATTGTGAACATCAAATTGGGGCTAAAATTGTTTATGATACATGTTGTGAACATCAAATGACATAGTTTAAACTTTCTATGTTTTTACTTTTTTAGTCGTACTTTTTAGTGGTTGAGATTATGTATTCTTGGTGTCCTGGGGTTTTTGAGGAATACTTGTCAAAAATTCAATTCAACATAATTTTAACATAAATTATAAATTATATTGAGTAATTTCACATTTACAACTTACATTGGGTAGTTTCACATCTACAACCACCCAATACAGAGACAACCAACACATGACCTCCTATTTGTAATTCACAACACTCAACCACTTGAATGAATCCGTTAACTAAAAACTTTTAAATAATACAATAAAAAATCTACAAATAATTTAATTTTAAAGATCTTTAATTTTAATGTTTCCTTTAAAAACAATTTAACTATAAATATTAATAACTTTAATTTTATTTATTCCTTTCTATATGCTATTATAATTTTATTAAAATATTATAATAGAAGACTTTAATATTAATCACTCTAATTTTTTTAACTACTTAAACTAATTCATTAGCTAAAAACTTTTAAATATTACAATAAAAAATCTACAAATAATTTAATTTTAAAGATGTTTAATTTTAATTTTAATGTTTCCACTGTAAAGATTAATAACTCTGATTCTATTTATTATTTATTCTTTTTTATATGTTATTATAATGTTATTAAAATATTGACCCGTATGGGGTGACAAGTGGCGAAGGAGTGCCAACTGGCCCCGCACTCAGCCAAGGTTTAAATGTTGGATGTGGTCACCATAGCACCTGCATTACGGATGCAGGACCGCAATAACACCAGCTCTGCAATGGGAGGACTCCTCCCTCGAGCGAGCATTTACGAGTCAAGCAAGCGCGATGTTAAAGGCGGTCATGGATATTTGCAGTTGGATTATGCGTTTTCTCTTGCTCCGGTCTGGGCTCTGCTCTGCGTTTGGAGGCTCTGGTGTAACTTCGCGCTCTTTGTGCCCTGGCTCACCATCCATTCATGGAGCACTGGTGCGAGTTCTTCTGCATGTGCTTTCAATTGGCTTCCGCCCTCGTCCCAGCCTGTGTGTATTTCCTGGACAGCGCTCTGCAACATGACGAGGAAACGAGGAACGCTTCGCCGTGGCTCTGCTTGGTACGCCCGCAAGGAGCAACGACAACGCAGAGAGCACCTCGAACGTGCTCTAGTCATGGCTACTTCTTTGTTGAGGAAGAAGGCTCGAGTCGAGGAGCAAGCTCTGCTCTCCACCATAGCCGAGAAGGAAATGGGTCACAGCAGCATGGACACTGTCACGTTGGAGGGTGGCACTGAGCAATTGTACCCGGCTTGCATTGTAGAGGAGGACCTGACTCTGGAGGACCTGACGACAATGGAGATGTCGAGCGATATAGGGAGGTTTAGCAGTGGGGACTGCAAACACAATCTGGGGGTGGAAGCCGACTTTCCTGGCTGCATTGTGGAAGAGGTTCCCTGGCCGGAAATGGAGGCTGTGTTTGATGTTGGAGGAGCGCCGGGAAAGGAAGGTCGATGTGGTGGGCAGGATGAAGCGAGGCGAGGAACGCCCGACAATGAAGGTGGTGACCTGCATGGCTTTCTCCTCCGCGAGGAGCACCTGTCCTTGGTGTTTGAGCTCTGAGGCCACATGGCTGACCTGGAGCATCGGGCACTCATCATGGGCCAACGCTTGGACGTGCTTCTCGATGCCTACTCTGGCGCTCCAGCTCGGCGGAAATGTCCCCTTTGTGCGCAGTCTTTCGCCATCCCGGACGGCTCCATGTGGAAGACAAATGAAGATGGCAGGTCACCAATTACCTAAGGTTTTCATGTCTTATGGATTTTTAGTTTTATGCTACTGTTTTAAGTTTTCTTAGACTTTGGGCACCTGTCCTGGTTTCCTCCAGGCAGGACAGGTGCCAATAGTTTATAATTGTTTTTGCTTTGTATCTATGCTGGTTTCTGGTTTCCGACAGCATTTTGGATGACTCAGACTCCTGACTATGTACATTCTGATACAGTTTTTTGATAATATATTATAGCAGGCTCCCCTTTTTTATTTAAAAAAAAAATGTTATTAAAATATTGTAATAGAAAGTTATTTATTAAAATATTATAATAGAAAGTTTATAAATAACTTGACTTTAATATTATTCACTCTAATTTTATTCATTCGTTACCATCAACTAATAAAAAGAATTTTATTTTATAAGAATTAGTCACTTTAATTCTATTTGACTCCTTCGTATTCACCATCACAAAGAGACACATCAAAGGAACTTTGACTTTATAGGAATTAGTCACTCTAACTCTATTGAGTCCTTCCTATTCACCACTAATAAAAGGAAAAAGAAAAGATTTACAAAGAGACACCTCACCTCCTCAATTTAAAAAGGGATTGTTCAAAATTATTATAAAGTTATTAAAAAATAAAAATATAAGGAATTATTCAAAATTGTTATAAAGTTATTAAAAAATAAAAATATAATGAAGAGTTTATATTTTCATTTAAAATTTTATTTATTAGTCTCTGCTATGTGATTATAATGGGATTATAGTAATGAGTTTGATTTTGATGTGATATTGATGTGATATTAATTTGCTTTTTACCATAAATTTGTGTATGCAATGTAATGTTTAACATAGGAAAACAAATATATATTTTTGGATATAATAAAAATATTTGTGTTTTCATTTCCAATTGGTTGATAGAATTGAAGTGTTATTGCTTAAAATATGGCCATTACACTCATAATTTCCTAGCTCTACCTCAATTCTGCCAAACATTAGCCGCAGTACGCCACACATCTCGGCCTGAGTCCTCTCTGGCACTCCCTACTGAGGCTCACATTACTGACATTCGTTATATTTCGTCATCAGTCCCCAAGCGAACGAGGCACCATCCATAGTATCATGACATTTGGTTTATTTCAAGTGAGCCATCACACCCCGTACATGATATACCTTCTATGTCCTCATCTCTTGAGGAAAATAACACTTACTTGTTGATAGTTCCTCCTGTCATCCCCCAGGATCCCCTAGATTCTTGCATTTTCCACTGTGACAAAGATAACCTGGAGGCATTGAATACCCCTGATTTCCCATGGAATGCACTCCATCATCGAGCACTTTTTCTCTCACAAGACGTCTTTCACCCACCTGATCGGTAGCCCCAAGCTCCCGTAATCTTCCAACTCACCTCACAACACTCTCGCCAGATCACCAATAGTGTCAATGCAAATGAGGTGGCATTATGAGCCCACCATCCATATATAGGCCCTTTTCCCCAACTTTCACATTCTATTACAGGAGCCCAGAGCCTTCGTTTTCCGATCCGTTCTCAGCTACAAGATCTTGATCCAGCCATCTACACATTCACATTCTTCGAGTTATCATCTTCACTTTTCCCCGGAGGAGCATTTTTCTCACGCCATGTTCAGGTACGCATGCTCACTTTCATTTTTATCAAATACTTGTTATATGTTATTTATAATCAGAAATTGTTCACATCGAGTATTTGGTTTTTATGTGTGCAGGTGTTTGTTCAACAATCTTACAACCCCTTCAAGTATATATACGACATTGGCATGTAGTTACTCCCTCTGTAAACAATTGCATATCCCAGTCACAACCTCTGACATTTACCTTTAGGGTCCCTACATTTGGCTCTACAGTATATTTACCTCTACTACATTTTGGTGCTGTCAACCGATAACACTCTCCCCCACATGAGTTGTCCCCTTCATAGTTCCCCTTGGCAACTTGACACTCATGTTGCTTTCACCCCCTAGGATTGGGAGTCACGATAGTATTTTTCACTTCCGAGAATGAACTCCATACTTCTTCTCATCATATTGCTAACCTTCCCAATGGACTCCCAACTCATATCATCCTACACTTGGTACTATTGACTACACCCCCGCATTTTCATTATCCCTCCATCTCATCCACCATTAGTTTTCCCATCTATAGATTCCCCTCCATCCATTTACCTAATATAGAAACCCACCCATGGGGCCCCCACCCTCCACCATTTTTCTTTCACAACCTTGTGCTCTCTACGGGATAATATATCTCTCACTGGGGCACCCGTTTCTATATCTATATACTCAACCCAAATTATTCTTTATTTATTTGGTAATTGTATAAAGTTTTTGTTTCCAGCATATACATAGTTTTTTGTCATCATCCTTGATGGCCTTCTTTTCCCTAGAAAAGCAACACATGTCTCCCTTGGTTGGGGCATCCACCCTTTTTTCCCATTGAAATCGTTAACAAACCCCGAGTATCTCAATTCCATGTACCCATGATCTCTGAGTTTGCCCACTTTGTTAGCCTCTGGCACAGTTTAACCCCATATTTAGTTGTCCCCCTGACACTAGATCCAGTTTTACGGTTGTTGCCAGTCATCCTTCAAAAATTCCCCAACCAAAGGCAGTCTTGCATCCCACAACATCTTGACTTCATTCATGTTACTCATCAGTACCTGATATCATCTATTACTCAATGGATTTCAAGAAGCCCTTCCCTTCTTGGCGTCGTGTCTCCCTTTCTGTCGACATCAACACAGTTTCCAGAGGGGAGACAATATCTTGACTCTCATTACCTTTTCAATGAGGAGTCTCGGACGACACGAAAAGAATCATCATTGCTTTCTGATTCCGTTGACCCCCATAACATTCAACTTCAGAAAACTCCCATGTTACGGTGGGTCTTACTATGTGACTATTGAATTTGTTTCATACTAGTCGAAGACCTATGAATTTATTAGGCCATCAATGTCTACAAGTCGTCGACAATTCTTACAGTCATCCTTGACTCACTTCAGATCCTGTTCACCATTCAGAACTGTCATCTTCCATTATCAACCAACCCCGAGGTCGCTACAGTTATCTACATCAACATCTATCATCAATTATAGTCCCACATTTTGGTTTCATGACATGAGCATGGGGCATCCCTACCTCGTTTGTACGCAGATTTTATTTTTTCTCCCTAGGGAAAGGTTTGGGTCCCACAATTTTATCTCTCCCTCTGGCAGATCGCTCTTACAGTTCTTATATTCACTCTTCCTTACAATGGAACTCTCAGCAAAAGAAACATTGATGTATTTCGGCTATATGTATGCTCCTAACCTCACACATCAGGGGGCATGTGTTATCACTGAAAAATCATCCGCAACATTGCACACAATGGTTGAAGAAAAACATCAATGTTAGCAGCAATTAGTCCACCTACAACACCAAAATCCATCAAAAGGTAAAAAACTATATACTTGGGTCAAAATCGAAGTGCACAAATTCACCAAAAGAAGCACACGCACAGTGTGCATAATGCGCAGGATAACACAAGCCTCAGCATGCACTATGCGCAAGATGTGCAACTGTCTACGAGAAAATCCACACACTTCTATGAACAACGCATATATGGATCATGTCGGCCCCTCAACCACTTCTAGTCCGACCCCCAACATGATTTGACACTCATATCTAAGCAACATCTAGCTTGGAGGCTTATCAAGGGCTACAAAGTGCCCTAAAAAGCCCCTAGTTCACACTATGAACCAATTATATATTGGCATGAATGGATGCTATAAATATGTGCCATGGGTATGCTAAGAAAATAATAACTTCAATGTATTGTTATGCTACAAGAATTCTTCTTTGAGAATCTTGTTTTCTCTTTGAATCATTCAAGCACCATTGCAATAGGCCATTCCACTCACCTATTGGGAATAGGCATTGCATTTCTTCACCATTATTATTTCTTCCATTGTTTGAAGAGAAGAGCTCTCAATTAGGGAACTCAAGAGCCCTCCCAAGGAGGAAGAGGGGACTCATAAGTCCCTGCCTTTATCTATGGTGTTTAGCCTATCAATCTATTGATCCATTGGTAGCTATATGTTGGTCATTTTTTTATTTTCATGGTTCTAGTTCTTCAAGCTTCTCTGACATTTATTTCTTAGTTTTTTTTAGTTGTATTTCTTTGTTTTCATGTGTATTTGGTTTATCTAATCAACTCACAAACTTCTGTCTTGTTTAGCTGGCTTAACTAAGCATGCAAGTGTTGTGTTTTTGCTCACCCAAGTGACAAAACCAACACAACACCCATCACTCTAGAACGATAATTAAATTTTTGACAATCTAGACTAATTAATAATTGAGAAAGATCATTCCACCAAACATAAAACTTGGATCGTGTTTAAAATTCAATATGCTCAAATTTATGTTGGATTCTTATCATATTTGTAGCTAAAAAAAAATATTTTATTACAAAATTAACATACTCCTTAATATTTCCCTATTACAATTCAATTCTTAAAAAGCTTAATAACATGTTTAGCACTGACATAACTCATACAAACAAATCAAACTCTTGAACAAACAAATATCATAACTTTAATATAAAAAAAAAATTACAAGCATTTATTACGTAACAAAATTTAAACAAAATTTAAAGTAAAAATTAGGATACCACCTTATAAGAAGTATAGGCATGGCCTTTAAGCATTTAGAAAGGCTATTAACATGCAATCAAAATCATTCCCATTATTCTTAAATAAATTCAACTCCAACCCAATCAATAAAATAATAATAAGGGTCGTGATTTTAAATAAAACCAATTTATACCCTAATCTCTTTTTTAATATAAGGAGAGGAGCATGGTAGGGACACAATATAGAACATGCTTGTTTTCACTCATGTCAATGTTTTATCTTTATCCATTTTATAGTCATAATTGTTGTTGATACAAGGAGATGAGGATGGCAGGGCCTACAAGGAGAGCTTGATGGCAAGGAACATAAGCGAATGGTTGTCACTCAAGTCAAATGTTTGTCTTTATCCATATAATGGCCTCATATTCCCTATCTGCACATGTATTTATCAGTGCAATGTTATCCATGAGTGCAATGTTATCCATGACATTGCAAGCTTGTGAATGCGACTTTATTTCGGCTCAATTTGAAGATGTTTGATCTTATCTCATCTAGAAGTCTAGAATGTTCTTAGATTTTCTTTTTTTAAACATAATTGAATTATAAAGAATGGAGCAACAAGGTCAACTAGAGGATATGTTTGTGGATTATGTTAGTTGTTTTAGGATATGCATGTGGATTAAGTTATATATGTGTGTGTATGGGGGTTGTATTAAATGCAATTTTAATAAGTCAAATGAAATAAGTAGAGAAACACAAACATCAAATTGGTATTAAAAATAGCATCATTTACTATGTATTAGAAAATAGGTTTAACACCTAACTACTTCCCTCAAAACTAACTTCCCTTGCGCTCTATGTGGTGAGTATGGACATTATACTCACCATTGCCCCCAGATTGTCGATTACAAATGGATGAAAGAATCCATGAACACACAACGCCCTTTGGTACCGCCTGCCCCTCAGCAGACCCCACAACATTATTTGCAACCACCACCTCCATTTGTTTTGAAAAACCCTATTCCAAACCAAGGTGTGATGAATAACCAATAAGAGATAAACTTGGCCCCAATACAAATGGGGCAATATCAAAACCAGGGTCCTAATCAACCTAGCAATCTGGTCGATCGCAATATCCTCCTTACCAACAAAGAAGAGATTATTCTGCAAATACATGGTCATCAATACGGCCTGCCTCCTGACTCTACCCTAACCACCTCAGAAGCATCTCCTGCTATAGCCGAAAAACCATTGATGATTCCTCACCCTAACACTGAACCAAACCCTCATATACCTCGCATGCCTCTACGATTAAATGTAAATAACCCTCATGTTAGGGAAACACATAACTATAGTCTGGTCAATGACTTAGCACAGTCTCTTGCATCCATGTCTATGTTGGAGGTCCTCCAAACCTATCCATCACAATGCAAATCCTCGCTTTTCGCCTTAGGGGCATTCGACCCAGTCGACACTCAACTCATCACCTTTGAATTAAATAGCGAAGAACCACGCCTCCCCGCCCTGGTATATTTTTAGATACCAGTTAATATTTGGAACATCACAGTTCATTTGTGCATCATCAATGAAGGTGCATCCACATGTATCATGTCCAAAGTAGTATGGCAGAAACTCAGCTCACCTGAGCTAGTACCATCTGCCATCACCCTGAGAGATTATGATGGTCGACCATCATCCCTTGAAGGGCTCTTCCAAAATGTCCTTGTATAACTTGGGGGAAAAACCATCATGATTGGCATTAAAGTTATCGATGCCCCACTTGATTACAATATCTTGTTCGGACGTAGATACATGTATGCTATGAAGGCAGTAGGCTCTTCTATGTTTCGTACGATGATGTTCCCCCACAACGGGAAAATCATCACCATTGACCAAATTACACATTATGATACCAAACATTCCGCCAACATTGATAACATCCTCCCCCTTGTCCTCACTAGCTCGGATGCTTTTTCAGTGATCGACATTAGCCCTAGAATATTCAAGGACCCATCCTTGTCGGGGGCATATCATGGAGCACCACCTCTCCTCAACCCTTATATTTCATCTCAAGTGTGTGTGATGTCTTCTAACAAAACAGATATCAGAGATCGGAGACAATACTCCTCTCATTAAGGCCCCTCCCCACATCGAAGTTCCACCAGTCGAAAAAATACTACCTCAGGAATTCCCTGAAAGCACCACCACACCACTTGTCCCGAATTTTCCCCTCCTCCAGGGGAAAATCCTGGTTTGGAAAACAATCCCCCAATCCATTACCCAAATCCCATTTTTCTACCCCCCACCTGGAGTCCAAGAATTCCAGGTAGCTTCTACTCTCACCCTTCCCAACATGGTTCTTGCCATCCATGTATGGTATCTCCATCCACCCACTATGGTTCCTTCACCATCTCTCCCTCCATAGACAAAGGGATTATCAATGCAGATCCCAGTACAGAATCTTGCCACACCACTCCCACCCCAAAGTAGTGGAAACACCACCACCACTGGGGGAAGACGAAGGCAGAACGAGCCCACGGGTCTGCTCCCTCCCCGAGCTCAACCTCCTTTTGCACTATGCGAAAGAGAAGGACACCCCACTAACAGATGTCCTACTTTTTCTGAGTTACACAATCTTATCCAGCTACCTAGAGAAACCCCTTTGCTTGCCACTCCACCAATTACATCCACCGCTACTGCAGATTCATCAACCACATGCAAGAAAGGGTTACGAACCAATTTCGCTTGTGCCATATTCTCAAAATATGGCCATTACACTCATCATTTCCTATCTCTACCTCAATTCCACCAAACATTAGCCGCAGTACGCCACACATCTTGGCCTGAGTCCTCTCTGGCACTCCCTACTGAGGCTCACATTACTGACATTCGTTATATTTCATCGCCATTCCCCGAGCGAACAAGGCACCATACATAGTATCATGACATTTGGCTTATGTCAAGTGAGCCATCACACCCCGTACATGATATACCTTCTATGTCCTCACCCCTTGAGGAAAATAACACTTACCCGTTGATAGTTCCTCCTGCCATCTCCTAGGATCCCTTGGATTCTTGCATTTTCCACTGTGACAAAGATATCCTGGAGGCATTGACTACCCCTGATTTCCCATGGAATGCACTCCATCATCGATCACTATTTCTCTCACAAGAGGTCTTTCACTCGCCTGATCGGTAGCCCCAAGCTCCCGTAATCTTCCAACTCACCTCACAACACTCTCGCCAGATCACCAATAGTGTCAGTACAAATGAGGTGGCATTGTGGGCCCACCATCCATACATAGGCCCTTTTTCCCAACTTCCACATTCTATTACAGGAGCCCAGAGCCTCCGTTTTTCGATCTGTTCTCAGCTACGTGATCTTGATCCAGCCATCTACACATTCACATTCTTTGAGATATCATCTCCACTTTTCCCTGGAGGAGCATTTTTCTCATGCCACGTTCAGGTACCCATGCTCACTTTCATTTTTATCAAATACTTGTTATATGTTCTTTATCATCAGATATTGTTCACATCGGGTATTTGGTTTTTATGTGTGCAGATGCTTGTTCAACAATCTTACAACCCCTTCAGGTATATATACGAAAATGGCATGTAGTTACTCCCTCTGTAAACAATTGCATATCCTAGTCACAACCTTTGACATTTACCTTTAGGGTCCCTACATTTGGCTCTGCAGTATCTTTACCTCTACCACATTTTGGTACTATCAACCGATATCACTCTCCCCCACATGAATTGTCCCCTTCATAGTTCCCCTTGGCAACTTGACACTCATGTTGCTTTCACCCCCTAGGATTGGGAGTCAGGATAGTATTTTTCACTTCCGAGAATGAACTCCATACTTCTTCTCATCATATTGCTAACCTTCCCAATGGACTCCCAACTCGTATCATCCTACACTTGGTACTATTGACTACACCCCCGCATTTTCATTATCCCTCCATCTCATCCACCATCAGTTTTCCCATCTGCAGATTTCCCTCCATCCATTTACCTAATATAGAAACCCACCCATGGGGCCCCCACCCTCCACCATTTCTCTTTCACAACCTTGTGCTCTCTACAGGATAATATATCTATCACTAGGGCACCCATTTCTATATCTATATATACTCAACCCAACTTATTCTTTATTTATTTGGTAATTGTATAAAGCCTTTGTTTCTAGCATACACATAGTTTTTTTGTCGTCATCCTTGATGGCCTTCTTTTCCCTAGAAAAGCAACCCATGTCTCCCTTGGTTGGGGCATTCACCATTTTTTCCCATTGACATCGTTAACAAACCCCGAGTATCCCAATTCCATGTACCCATGATCTCTGAGTTTGCCCACTGTGTTAGCCTCTGGCATAGTTTAACCCCATAATTGAGTCATAATTGTTGTTGATACAAGGAGATGAGGATGGCAGGGCCTACAAGAAGATCTTGATGGCAAGGAACATAAGCAAATGGTTGTCACTCAAGTCAAATGTTTGTCTTTATCCATATAATGGCCTCATATTCCCTATCTGCACATAGTTATCCATGACATTGCAAAGCAAGCTTGTGAATGCGACTTTATCTCGGCTCAATTTGAATATGTTTTATCTTATCTCATTTAGAAGTCTAGAATGTTCTTAGAATTTTTTTTTTAAACATAATTGAACTATAAAGAATGGGGCAACAAGGTCAACTAGAGGATATGTTGGATTAAGTTAGTTGTTTTAAGATATGCATGTGGATTAAGTTATATATATATATATATGGTTGTCATAAATGCAATTTTAATAAGTCAAATGAAATAAGTAGAGAAACACAAACATCAAATTGGTATTAAAAATAGCATCATCTACTATGTGTTAGAAAATAGGTTTAACACCTAACTACTTATCAAAAGTTAAAATCAACATAATCCTAATATAAATTATATTG
>ML782691.1:410832-428491 GCA_009831015.1 Picea engelmannii | reverse complement strand
AAGATATTATTTTCAAAATTTTATGAACTAGATTTAGTTCACTTTAAACATTAGAATTATATTGAATTCATAATTACTATATTCCATGAATTTTCATGGACAAGGTTAGTGAAAGTTCTCTTAGGAAGAGTCACCCACATGAGAAAGCTACCCTAATCCATGTGATGGAATGGAATGCCATAGAAAAATGGAGTGGAATTTTTGGCGATGGTTGAAGGGCGTAGCCTAATTTCCAACAAGATTACCCTGTTTCTGATGTTATTTCCAAGGAGGATTTTTCCCCAAAACCGACAAATGAAATTGCAATACTCCCAAATATGTGATTTCATCATTTCAAAACAACAATCTAAGCAAGATTCATGGCTTTTGAATCAACCGAGATCGTCAAAATTTCAATTTAAACAACAAATTGACTAGAGTGCATTATTTTTTGATCATTGGATTTTGGCCAAGGCAATCTGAAATGGGGTGATTTAGGTGTTCCATAATATATGCCTTGGTTGAAGTATTGTCCTAGAAGATGGATATTTTGAATCTCTAGTAGATCTTGGAAAGATGGATACAAGCATAGTGAGTTAATATATGGATAGACTATTTTTTCTTAGTTTATTTTTTTTCGATGAGGTAAAGCTTTCCTTTGTTCATTGGATTGTTTTAAAATGGATCAAAATTTTTAGAGGAAAAAATTCATAATTGAAGTGTTCATCAATCAACTGGAAATATGGAATTCGACAAAATTCTTATCAAATTTGGATGAGAATTTTCAGTAGAAAATAATGGTTCTATCCACTTATTAACTTACTTTGATATGGATCTTCCACCATTAAAAATTTCAAAAGCATGGATAAAAAATCCTCCACGACGTGAGATTATTAATTGCTTAATAATTGAAATTTCAAAATAATAAATAAATATTTATATCATTATTATATGATGAGGGGTATCAAATTTTAATGGGCGAAGTTTTTTTCACTAGTATATAGATCCTTTACATTGGTATATAGATCTTTTATTCATTAGTGGTTTAGTAGTTAATCAAGTAGAGGAGATGATATTTTCCCTACCAAAGTTCAATTCTCCCAATGCGTAGTGACATGTTTTGCTCCCTCATTAAGGAGGTCATTATGGTTCATGCAATTAATTTAAGCATGGTGATAGACATGGATCATATTCAATAGTGCCATCAATGTTTTGCCAATCAAAGTATTCATTGGGTGCACTAAAATTTTGTTATTGGGGAATTAATTGGCTGTTCAAGCATGAGTGGTGATATTCAAAGCTATATAACATTGTAGCAAACTTCCCTTTTGTTGTCGGATTTCGATGACATATGAAGTTAAAGTCTCCATTGCACTGAATTCTAATTAAAATTTTGATAATTTATGTTGATTCGTAATTGGGAAAAAACTTGAAGAACATCATTCCACCATGCATAAAACTTGGATCATGGCAGAACTTTGATCATGTCTAAAATTTATATTGATTTCTTATCATATTTATGGCTAGAAAAAAATGTGTTACAAGATTAAAACACTCCATGTTATTTACCCTAT
This sequence comes from Picea engelmannii, assembly GCA_009831015.1. Lineage (NCBI taxonomy): Eukaryota > Viridiplantae > Streptophyta > Pinopsida > Pinales > Pinaceae > Picea > Picea engelmannii. The sequence goes on along the minus strand of ML782691.1, from coordinate 426,938 downwards.
CACAATTCAATTTTCCAAAAACAAAATTGTTAAAAAAAAATTGTCATGATAAATACAAACAAATCTAACATGATAATAAACAAATATCCTAACTTTAATATTAACAAATTTATGAAGCATTTATTGTATAATTAAAAATAAAAATTCCTTAAAAACCATCTAAAAAAATTAGGTGAGCCATGTATTGAGGTCATACAATTCATACATCACCATAATTTCATTAAAAAAAATAGGTGAGCCATCTATTGAGGTCATGCAATTCATACTTCAACCTAATTTCATTTGGAAAAATAGAAATAAGGTCAACATAGGAAGTCCATTTAATTCTAGATGTCATGCAATTCATACTTCAACCTACTTTCATTTGGAAAAATAGAAATAACATCATAGGAAATGCATTTCATTCTCATAATAAAAGGGGTCGTAATTTAAAAAGAAACAATTTATACCCATAATCTTGGTTGAGATAAGGAGAGGAGAGTGGTAGGGCCACAATTCGGAACATAATCGTTGTCACTTATGTCATTGTTTTATCTTTATCCATTTTATAGCCATAGTTGATATTGATGCAAGGAGATGATGATGGCAGGGCCTCATAATGGTTGTCACTCAAGTCAAATGTTTGTTTGTATCCATTTTATAACCATATAATGACCTCATGTCTTTATCAGTGCAGTGTTATTTATATAATATCTCGTCTCTATGAGTGCAGTGTTATTTATAATATTGTAAGTTTGTGATGTTATTTATGATAGTAGAAGTTGAAGGTGATTTTAGTTTGGTTATTTTTAATTTAAATTTTTTTGTGTGTGTGTTTTTAAGTATGTTATTTAGGTTTTTTTCATAAACATGATTGAATTATGAAGAATTAGGTAATAAGGTTAACTAGAATTTTTAATAATAATCTAATTTTAAGGTCATGATTAAACTAGACATAAAATTGATGTATGAAATCCCATTATTTGTGGAATAAGGGATTCTCTTGATTTGATTGCTAAAGTCTACGGAGGTGTACATACCCTACCCCCTTCTAAAGTCTATGGAAGTATACATACCCTACACTCCTCTGGATTTGAACCTGTAACATCTAGATTAAGTTAGTTATACAAATTAATAATACAATATTACTATATATATTGGTGGCTTTAAATGCAATCTTAATAAGTCAAATGAAAACAATTAAACAAACACAAAATTGTTATGATACATGTTGTGAACATCAAATTGGGGCTAAAATTGTTTATGATACATGTTGTGAACATCAAATGACATAGTTTAAACTTTCTATGTTTTTACTTTTTTCGTGGTATTTTTTAGTGGTTGAGATTACGTATTCTCGGTATCCTCGGGTTTTTGAGAAATACTTGTCAAAAATTCAATTCAACATAATCCTAACATAAATTATAAGTTATATTGAGTAATTTCACATTTACAACTTACATTGGGTAGTTTCACATTTACAACCACCCAATACAGAGACAACCAACACATGACCTCCTATTTGTAATTCACAACACTCAACCACTTGAATTAATCCATTAACTAAAAACTTTTAAATAATACAATAAAAAATCTACAAATAATTTAATTTTAAAGATCTTTAATTTTAATGTTTCCTTTAAAAACAATTTAACTATAAATATTAATAACTTTAATTTTATTTATTCCTTTCTATATGCTATTATAATTTTATTAAAATATTATAATAAAAAGTTTATAAATAACTTGACTTTAATATTAATCACTCTAATTTTTTCAACTACTTAAACTAATCCATCAGCTAAAAACTTTTAAATATTACAATAAAAAAATCTACAATTTAATTTTAAAGATGTTTAATTTTAATGTTTCCCACTGTAAAGATTAATAACTCTAATTCTATTTTTTATTTTTTATTTTTTATGTGTTATTATAATATTATTAAAATATTATAATAAAAAGTTATTTATTAAAATATTATAATAGAAAGTTTATAAATAACTTGGCTTTAATATTATTCACTCTAATTTTATTCATTCGTTACCGTCAACTAATAAAAAGAATTTTATTTTATAAGAATTAGTCACTTTAATTCTATTTGACTCCTTTGTATTCACCATCACACAGAGACACCTCAAAGGAACTTTGACTTTATAGGAATTAGTCACTCTAACTCTATTGAGTCCTTCCTATTCACCACTAATAAAAGGAAAAAGAAAAGATTCACAAAGAGACACCTCACCTCCTCAATTTAAAAAGGGATTGTTCAAAATTATTATAAAGTTATTAAAAAATAAAAATATAAGGAATTATTCAAAATTGTTATAAAGTTATTAAAAACTAAAAATATAATGAAGAGTTTATATTTTCATTTAAATTTTTATTTATTAGTTTCTGTCATAGGATTATAGTAATGAGTTTGTTTTTGATATGATATTAATGTGACATTAATTTGCTTTTTACCATAAATTTGTTTATGCAATGTAATGTTTAACATAGGAAAACAAATATATATTTTTGGATATAATAAAAATATTTGTGTTTTTCATTTCCAATTGGTTGATAGAATTGAAGTGTTATTGCTCAAAATATGGCCATTACACTCATCATTTCCTAGCTCTACCTCAATTCTACCAAACATTAGCTACAGTACGCCACACATCTCGGCCTGAGTCCTCAATGGCACTCCCTACTGAGGCTCACATTACTGACATTCGTTATATTTCGTCGTCAATCCCCGAGCGAACAAGGCACCATCCATAGTATCATGACATTTGGTTTATGTCAAGTGAGCCATCACACCCCATACATGATATACCTTCTATGTCCTCATCCCTTGAGGAAAATAACACTTACTTGTTGATAGTTCCTCCTGCCATCTCCCAGGATCCCCTAGATTCTTGCATTTTCCACTGTGACAAAGATATCCTGGAGGCATTGACTACCCCTGATTTCCCATGGAATGCACTCCATCATCGAGCACTTTTTCTCTCACAAGACGTCTTTCACCCGCCTGATCAGTAGCCCCAAGCTCTCGTAATCTTCCAACTCACCTCACAACACTCTCACCAGATCACCAATAGTGTCGATGCAAATGAGGTGGCATTGTGGGCCCACCATCCATATATAGGCCCTTTTTCCCAACTTCCACATTCTGTTATAGGAGCCTAGAGCCTATGTTTTCTGATCTTTTCTTAGCTACGAGATCTTGATCCAGCCATCTACACATTCACATTCTTCGAGTTATCATCTGCACTTTTCCCCGGAGGACCATTTTTCTCACGCCATGTTCAGGTATGCATGCTCACTTTCATTTTTATCAAATACTTGTTATATGTTCTTTATAATCAGAAATTGCTCACATTGGGTATTTGGTTTTTATGTGTGCAGGTGCTTGTTCAACAATCTTACAACCCCTTCAGGCATATATACGACATCGGCATGTAGTTACTCCCTCTGTAAACAATTGCATATCCCAGTCACAACCTCTGACATTTACCTTTAGGGTCCCTACATTTTCTCTGCAGTATATTTACCTCTACTACATTTTGGTACTGTCAACCGATAGCACTCTCCCCCACATGAGTTGTCCCCTTCATAGTTCCCCTTGACAACTTGACACTCATGTTGCTTTCACCCCCTAGGATTGGGAGTCACGATAGTATTTTTCACTTCCGAGAATGAACTCCATACTTCTTCTCATCATATTGCTAACCTTCCCAATGGACTCCCAACTCATATCATCCTACACTTGATATTATTGACTACACCCTCGCATTTTCATTATCCCTCCATATCATCCACCATTAGTTTTCCCATTTGCAAATTTCCCTCCATCCATTTACCTAATATAGAAACCCACCCATGGGGCCCCCACCATCCACCATTTTTATTTCACAACCTTGTGCTCTCTACGGGATAATATATCTCTCACTGGGGCACCCGTTTCTATATCTATACACTCAACCCAACTTATTCTTTATTTATTTGGTAATTGTATAAAGCCTTTGTTTCCATCATATACATAGTTTTTTGTCGTCATCCTTGATGGCCTTCTTTTCCCTAGAAAAGCAACCCATGTCTCCCTTGGTTGGGGCATCCACCCTTTTTTCCCATTGAAATCATTAACAAACCCTGAGTATCCCAATTCCATGTACCCATGATCTCTGAGTTTGCCCACATTGTTAGCCTCTGGCACAGTTTAACCCCATATTTAGTTGTACCCCTGACACTAGATCCAGTTTTATGGTTGCTGCTAGTCATCCTTCAAAAATTCCCCAACCAAAGGCAGTCTTGCGTCCCACAACATTTTGACTTCATTCATGTTACTCATCAGTACCTGATATCATCTATTACTCAATGGATTTCAAGAAGCCCTTCCCTTCTTGGCGTCGTGTCTCCCTTTCTGTTGACATCAACACAGTTTCCAGAGGGGAGAAAATATCTTGACTCTCATTACCTTTTCAATGAGGAGTCTTGGACGACACAAAGAGAATCATCATTGCTTTCTGATTCCGTTGACCCCCATAACATTCAACTTCAGAAAACTCCCATGTTACGGTGGGTCTTACTATGTGACTATTGAAGTTGTTTCATACCAGTCGAAGACCTATGAATTTGTTAGGCCATCAATGTCTACAAGTCATCGACAATTCTTACAGTCATCCTTGACTCACTTCAGATCTTGTTCACCATTCAGAACTGTCATATGCCATTATCAACCACCCCCGAGATCGCTGCAGTTATCTACATCAACATCTATCATCAATTATAGTCCCACATTTTGGTTTCATAAAACGAGCATGGGGTATGTCTGCCTCGTTTGTACGCAGATTTTATTTTTTCTCCCTAGAGAAAGGTTTGCGTCCCACAGTTTTCTCTCTCCCTCTGGTGGATCGCTCTTGCAGTTCCTATCTTCACTCTTCCTTACAATGGAACTCTCAGCAAAAGAAACATTGATGTATTTCGGCTATATGTATGCTCCTAACCTCACACATCAGGGGGCATGTGTTATCATTGAAAAATCATCCGCAACATTGCACACAATGGTTGAAGAAAAACATCAATGTTAGCAGCAATTAGTCCACCTACAACACCAAAATCCATCAAAAGTTAAAAAACTATATACTTGGGTCAAAAATCAAAGTGCACAAATTCACCAAAGGAAGCACACGCACAGTGCACATAATGCGCAGGATAACACAAGCCTCAGCGTGCACTATGCGCAAGATGTGTGACTATCTACGAGAAAATCCACACACTTCTATGAACAATGCATATATGGATCATGTCGGCCCCTCAACCACTTCTAGTCCGACACCCAACACGATTTGACACTCATATCTAAGAAACATCTAGCTTGGAGGCTAATCAAGGGCTACAAAGTGCCCTAAAAGGCCCCTTGTTCACACTATGAACCAATTATATCTTCGCATGAATGGATGCTATAAATATGTGCCATGGGTATGCTAAGAAAATAATAACTTCAATGTATTGTTATGCTGCAAGAATTCTTCTTTGAGAATCTTATTTTCTCTTTGAATCATTCAAGCACCATTGCAATAGGCCATTCCACTCACCTCTTGGGAATAGGCATTGCATTTCTTCACCATTATTATTTCTTCCATTGTATGAAGAGAAGAGCTCTCAATTAGGGAACTCAAGAGCTCTCCCAAGGAGGAAGAGGGGACTCATAAGTCCATGCCTTTATCTATGGTGTTTAGCCTATCAATCTATTGATCAATTGGTAGCTATATGTTGGTCATTTTTTTATTTTCTTGGTTCTAGTTCTTCAAGCTTCTCTGACATTTATTTCTTAGTTGTTTTTGGTTGTATTTCTTTGTTTTCATGTGTATTTGGTTTATCTAATCAACTCACAAACTTCTATTGTTTAGCTGGCTTAACTAAGCATGCAAGTGTTGTGTTTTTGCTCACCCAAGTGACAAAACCAACACAACACCCATCACTCTAGAACGATAATTAAATTTTTGACAATCTAGGCTAATTAATAATTGAGAAACATCATTCCACCAAACATAAAACTTAGATTGTGTTTAAAATTCGATATACTCAAATTTATGTTGGATTCTTATCATATTTGTAGCTAGAGAAAAAATATTTTATTACAAAATTAACATACTCCTTAATATTTCCATATTACAATTCAATTCTTAAACAGATTAATAACATGTTTAGCACTAACATAACTCATACAAACAAATCAAACTCTTGAACAAACAAATATCATAACTTTAATATAAAAAAAAAAATTACAAGCATTTATTACGTAACAAAATTTAAAGTAAAAATTAGGATACCATCTTATAAGAAGTATAGGCATGGCCTTATAAGCATTTAGAAAGGCTATTAACATGCAATCAAAATCATTCCCATTATTCTTAAATAAATTCAACTCCAACCCAATCAATAAAATAATAATAAGGGTCGTGATTTTAAATAAAACCAATTTATACCCTAATCTCTTTTTTAATATAAGGAGAGGAGCATGGTAGGGACACAATATAGAACATGCTTGTTTTCACTCATGTCAATGTTTTATCTTTATCCATTTTATAGTCATAATTGTTGTTGATACAAGGAGATGAGGATGGCAGGGCCTACAAGGAGAGCTTGATGGCAAGGAACATAAGCGAATGGTTGTCACTCAAGTCAAATGTTTGTCTTTATCCATATAATGGCCTCATATTCCCTATCTGCACATGTATTTATCAGTGCAATGTTATCCATGAGTGCAATGTTATCCATGACATTGCAAGCTTGTGAATGCGACTTTATTTCGGCTCAATTTGAAGATGTTTGATCTTATCTCATCTAGAAGTCTAGAATGTTCTTAGATTTTCTTTTTTTAAACATAATTGAATTATAAAGAATGGAGCAACAAGGTCAACTAGAGGATATGTTTGTGGATTATGTTAGTTGTTTTAGGATATGCATGTGGATTAAGTTATATATGTGTGTGTATGGGGGTTGTATTAAATGCAATTTTAATAAGTCAAATGAAATAAGTAGAGAAACACAAACATCAAATTGGTATTAAAAATAGCATCATTTACTATGTATTAGAAAATAGGTTTAACACCTAACTACTTCCCTCAAAACTAACTTCCCTTGCGCTCTATGTGGTGAGTATGGACATTATACTCACCATTGCCCCCAGATTGTCGATTACAAATGGATGAAAGAATCCATGAACACACAACGCCCTTTGGTACCGCCTGCCCCTCAGCAGACCCCACAACATTATTTGCAACCACCACCTCCATTTGTTTTGAAAAACCCTATTCCAAACCAAGGTGTGATGAATAACCAATAAGAGATAAACTTGGCCCCAATACAAATGGGGCAATATCAAAACCAGGGTCCTAATCAACCTAGCAATCTGGTCGATCGCAATATCCTCCTTACCAACAAAGAAGAGATTATTCTGCAAATACATGGTCATCAATACGGCCTGCCTCCTGACTCTACCCTAACCACCTCAGAAGCATCTCCTGCTATAGCCGAAAAACCATTGATGATTCCTCACCCTAACACTGAACCAAACCCTCATATACCTCGCATGCCTCTACGATTAAATGTAAATAACCCTCATGTTAGGGAAACACATAACTATAGTCTGGTCAATGACTTAGCACAGTCTCTTGCATCCATGTCTATGTTGGAGGTCCTCCAAACCTATCCATCACAATGCAAATCCTCGCTTTTCGCCTTAGGGGCATTCGACCCAGTCGACACTCAACTCATCACCTTTGAATTAAATAGCGAAGAACCACGCCTCCCCGCCCTGGTATATTTTTAGATACCAGTTAATATTTGGAACATCACAGTTCATTTGTGCATCATCAATGAAGGTGCATCCACATGTATCATGTCCAAAGTAGTATGGCAGAAACTCAGCTCACCTGAGCTAGTACCATCTGCCATCACCCTGAGAGATTATGATGGTCGACCATCATCCCTTGAAGGGCTCTTCCAAAATGTCCTTGTATAACTTGGGGGAAAAACCATCATGATTGGCATTAAAGTTATCGATGCCCCACTTGATTACAATATCTTGTTCGGACGTAGATACATGTATGCTATGAAGGCAGTAGGCTCTTCTATGTTTCGTACGATGATGTTCCCCCACAACGGGAAAATCATCACCATTGACCAAATTACACATTATGATACCAAACATTCCGCCAACATTGATAACATCCTCCCCCTTGTCCTCACTAGCTCGGATGCTTTTTCAGTGATCGACATTAGCCCTAGAATATTCAAGGACCCATCCTTGTCGGGGGCATATCATGGAGCACCACCTCTCCTCAACCCTTATATTTCATCTCAAGTGTGTGTGATGTCTTCTAACAAAACAGATATCAGAGATCGGAGACAATACTCCTCTCATTAAGGCCCCTCCCCACATCGAAGTTCCACCAGTCGAAAAAATACTACCTCAGGAATTCCCTGAAAGCACCACCACACCACTTGTCCCGAATTTTCCCCTCCTCCAGGGGAAAATCCTGGTTTGGAAAACAATCCCCCAATCCATTACCCAAATCCCATTTTTCTACCCCCCACCTGGAGTCCAAGAATTCCAGGTAGCTTCTACTCTCACCCTTCCCAACATGGTTCTTGCCATCCATGTATGGTATCTCCATCCACCCACTATGGTTCCTTCACCATCTCTCCCTCCATAGACAAAGGGATTATCAATGCAGATCCCAGTACAGAATCTTGCCACACCACTCCCACCCCAAAGTAGTGGAAACACCACCACCACTGGGGGAAGACGAAGGCAGAACGAGCCCACGGGTCTGCTCCCTCCCCGAGCTCAACCTCCTTTTGCACTATGCGAAAGAGAAGGACACCCCACTAACAGATGTCCTACTTTTTCTGAGTTACACAATCTTATCCAGCTACCTAGAGAAACCCCTTTGCTTGCCACTCCACCAATTACATCCACCGCTACTGCAGATTCATCAACCACATGCAAGAAAGGGTTACGAACCAATTTCGCTTGTGCCATATTCTCAAAATATGGCCATTACACTCATCATTTCCTATCTCTACCTCAATTCCACCAAACATTAGCCGCAGTACGCCACACATCTTGGCCTGAGTCCTCTCTGGCACTCCCTACTGAGGCTCACATTACTGACATTCGTTATATTTCATCGCCATTCCCCGAGCGAACAAGGCACCATACATAGTATCATGACATTTGGCTTATGTCAAGTGAGCCATCACACCCCGTACATGATATACCTTCTATGTCCTCACCCCTTGAGGAAAATAACACTTACCCGTTGATAGTTCCTCCTGCCATCTCCTAGGATCCCTTGGATTCTTGCATTTTCCACTGTGACAAAGATATCCTGGAGGCATTGACTACCCCTGATTTCCCATGGAATGCACTCCATCATCGATCACTATTTCTCTCACAAGAGGTCTTTCACTCGCCTGATCGGTAGCCCCAAGCTCCCGTAATCTTCCAACTCACCTCACAACACTCTCGCCAGATCACCAATAGTGTCAGTACAAATGAGGTGGCATTGTGGGCCCACCATCCATACATAGGCCCTTTTTCCCAACTTCCACATTCTATTACAGGAGCCCAGAGCCTCCGTTTTTCGATCTGTTCTCAGCTACGTGATCTTGATCCAGCCATCTACACATTCACATTCTTTGAGATATCATCTCCACTTTTCCCTGGAGGAGCATTTTTCTCATGCCACGTTCAGGTACCCATGCTCACTTTCATTTTTATCAAATACTTGTTATATGTTCTTTATCATCAGATATTGTTCACATCGGGTATTTGGTTTTTATGTGTGCAGATGCTTGTTCAACAATCTTACAACCCCTTCAGGTATATATACGAAAATGGCATGTAGTTACTCCCTCTGTAAACAATTGCATATCCTAGTCACAACCTTTGACATTTACCTTTAGGGTCCCTACATTTGGCTCTGCAGTATCTTTACCTCTACCACATTTTGGTACTATCAACCGATATCACTCTCCCCCACATGAATTGTCCCCTTCATAGTTCCCCTTGGCAACTTGACACTCATGTTGCTTTCACCCCCTAGGATTGGGAGTCAGGATAGTATTTTTCACTTCCGAGAATGAACTCCATACTTCTTCTCATCATATTGCTAACCTTCCCAATGGACTCCCAACTCGTATCATCCTACACTTGGTACTATTGACTACACCCCCGCATTTTCATTATCCCTCCATCTCATCCACCATCAGTTTTCCCATCTGCAGATTTCCCTCCATCCATTTACCTAATATAGAAACCCACCCATGGGGCCCCCACCCTCCACCATTTCTCTTTCACAACCTTGTGCTCTCTACAGGATAATATATCTATCACTAGGGCACCCATTTCTATATCTATATATACTCAACCCAACTTATTCTTTATTTATTTGGTAATTGTATAAAGCCTTTGTTTCTAGCATACACATAGTTTTTTTGTCGTCATCCTTGATGGCCTTCTTTTCCCTAGAAAAGCAACCCATGTCTCCCTTGGTTGGGGCATTCACCATTTTTTCCCATTGACATCGTTAACAAACCCCGAGTATCCCAATTCCATGTACCCATGATCTCTGAGTTTGCCCACTGTGTTAGCCTCTGGCATAGTTTAACCCCATAATTGAGTCATAATTGTTGTTGATACAAGGAGATGAGGATGGCAGGGCCTACAAGAAGATCTTGATGGCAAGGAACATAAGCAAATGGTTGTCACTCAAGTCAAATGTTTGTCTTTATCCATATAATGGCCTCATATTCCCTATCTGCACATAGTTATCCATGACATTGCAAAGCAAGCTTGTGAATGCGACTTTATCTCGGCTCAATTTGAATATGTTTTATCTTATCTCATTTAGAAGTCTAGAATGTTCTTAGAATTTTTTTTTTAAACATAATTGAACTATAAAGAATGGGGCAACAAGGTCAACTAGAGGATATGTTGGATTAAGTTAGTTGTTTTAAGATATGCATGTGGATTAAGTTATATATATATATATATGGTTGTCATAAATGCAATTTTAATAAGTCAAATGAAATAAGTAGAGAAACACAAACATCAAATTGGTATTAAAAATAGCATCATCTACTATGTGTTAGAAAATAGGTTTAACACCTAACTACTTATCAAAAGTTAAAATCAACATAATCCTAATATAAATTATATTGTGTAGTTTCACATTTACAAACATGTGTTATTTATTTTTACCTATATATATCAAACACAAATTAAGAGTGATCAATTTTTTATTATTTATCTTTAAATTAATAAAAATAAAATCTTTATTATTTATTTTTAAATAGTGAATTTTTCTCTTATGTATATACTCATTTAAATGGTGAATGGTTTGGAGCTTAGTTGAATTCACAATAGTCTCTTGGTGTGATCGTTGGTATTTTGGAGGGGGGGCAAGTATTATGGAGTGCAATGTCTGTGGACAATGGTAAAGGGATGTGACTGACATGTGATGTTGTTTTTTATTCTCTGCCTTACGGATATGAACAAGCTTGTTCTGGTCTCCTTGTTATGCTTTGTTGGTCTTTACTTATGTGTTTCTGTCAATTATGCGCTCAGGTGCAATGAATTTGGGTCAATTCATGAAACTTTTCTTTATCAGTGGTTTGACTCTTGGCCTCTCTTTATGGCGTCTGCTATTTTAGTTTTATGGTATGTAGCCACCTTCTTAGGATATTTAGACACTTAGGGGTTAGTTAAGATCAACTTGGTCTAATGTTTCATTAGTTTAGAGTGTGTTTCTTTAGTATGTATTAGTATGCATTTGTAATCTAATGGTCACAATATGTCTCCAACATAGAGTGATTCGACGACACATATTCTCATCAATCTTAATGGCTACATTGATCCATGGCTTAGCATCCGATTGGTCCATGATCTCTATTTAAAGAGCATGGAGGGTCATTTTTCGACGATCGATTGTGATAAAATATCTTGCAATATTTTTCTTTTACATTAATAAATTGCCTCAAATGGCCACGTTGGTTTGGGCCATGGATGTTTCCCCATGAGGGTTTTACCACATAAAAACATTGGTGTGTTGAACTTGATTTAGTTGTGTGAGTGGTTATTGAAGGTGTTTGTCCTTTATTGGAATACATGTGTTTTCAAACACACCATTAATTTTTTGGAGTGCCTCTGAATGGTTCTCATTTGATATGGGAAGCTCGAAATACCATGGTGAGTGATGATACCAAGGAATTAAAATGGGCTCTCTATTGGCACAAAGGCATTAGTCAAGACAACAATAGTGCCTTACTGATTGTTTCCTCTAAGGTTACAGAGATGGAAAAAGCCAACATATCTCAGAATTCCAATTTCATGAATCTTCTTCTCCTCCAAAAACATGGAATTAACTTATTGGATATTAAATGCAATATAATTTTCTCATTTGTCCTCTCATAGTGCATGGAATATCTGTCCTTTGCCTCCAACAATATCGGCACCGAGTGTTCGAATTAGGAAGGGATAATAGAAGTTGAAACTGTATATCAAAATGAATTTCATATGGATATTGAAGGTCTAAGTCCTCCTCACTCCAGCGAGGGGAAGGAAGAACAAGGAAATGTATGCATCTAAAACAATATGCATGTTCTTTAAAGTTATCTATTTTTGGGGTTAGTTTGTTAAGAAATCTACTAGAAAGAAATACTTGGAACTCTTCCTTGAAGGAATATTTTTTGTCTTGAGATGTAATTATAGAAATATGTCTAGTTTTGTTGAAGTCATATGAACATAGGAAATGTAATCACTACTAGCCTTGGCACAACCAATCCTTTGAATTAATATAATTTTATGTTCTGGCTAAAAAAAAAATCTCTTCTTCAATCGGTTGTCTTCTGTTGTGTTTTTCTTGAAACTGAGAAAATGAAGATAGTATATTTAAGCTTTGGAAAAACACATTTTAGAGGTAAAGTATCTCTATCTTCAAACAATTCTGAGTTCCTCGTAAACTATACCTCACAAGCAAGAATCCAAGGGAGAGTTGTGTACCTTCTAGTTTCCCTATTAAGGCACCAAGTTCTAAGAGCCTCTTCTATAGTCTTCCTATCCCAAGCATTTTTCAATCTTGTCATTCTTTCTACCTCATTCCAAACCTGCTTTGTAAATTGAAAAGCATAATTAGATGTGAATTTGCTTCTTCCTCTTGTTTGCGAGGACAACACCATCCAAGTCCAACAAAAATTCTCTTCTACAAAATATCCCAAGTTAAAGCTTCGGTATTCAAGAGTATCCAGATGAATATTTTGGATTTTGTTGAACACTTAAATTTTCAAACCTGCGTCCACCACCAAACCTCGAGATTCTCTCTTTCTTCAATGATAATTGTTTTATATCCAATGCTTGGCACATAGTCCCCAATTGGATTTAATGTCCATATAATCTGATCCTCGTCTCTCTTAATCTAACATAAACATAACATGCTCCTAAGTTTTCAGTGTACCTTTGCCAAGTAATTTCATCCCCATCCCTTAGACCAATCTCCCTTCAAGATAACCAATGTTGCTTCCATATAATTGTCTTGTCCCATCTAGCAATCTACCTAAGTGTATAGAAACTCTTGTCTCTTAGATTGTGATTTGTGGAGGTAACCTATTGAAGATCCTACTTCCAATCCATGGTTTTGTACCAATTTGGAATTTGTCTCCCTTTCCTACATGCCACACCAACCAATTCCATCTAGTCGAAAACATGTAATGATCACTTTCCATATAATCAAGGAATTTTGGGTTCTCTTAACAAGATTTCTTCCCCGTTCCTCCACCATATCTAGAGATATGTACTTGTCCTTGATGACTTCATCTATAGCTTAGAACCTTGAATTAGTTGCCATACATTTTTTGTAGCTAGTTCCATAGAGAGAATGAAGATGTTCTTTAACCCCCATCCTCCTTGAGCCTTTGTTATTGCTAGTTTTTTCCAAGAAACTAGAACAATTCCTTGTTTTTCCTAGTTTTTTCCAAGAAACTAGAACAATTCATTGTAACATAGACACTTGATCCTTTCCAATACTCATTTGAGTATCCATGTGAGTGACATCCAGTAAACTACAATGGCTTCTAATATTTCTTTAACCAAAACCATTCGACCGCCTATGGATAGCTACCGATTACACCAAGTATTTAGTTTTTTCTCTACCTTTACTATCAACCATTGTTAGTCCTTGTTTTTATACGTATTATCTTTTAGTTGAAATCCTAAATATTTCAAGCCAACATCTATTCAGCCACATTGAATGGAAACAATTGGATGATAAAGTCTCTCTCTCTCTCTCTCTCTCTCTCTCTCTCTCTCTCTCTCTCACACACACACACACACACACACACACACACCCACACAAGATATTATTTTCAAAATTTTATGAACTAGATTTAGTTCACTTTAAACATTAGAATTATATTGAATTCATAATTACTATATTCCATGAATTTTCATGGACAAGGTTAGTGAAAGTTCTCTTAGGAAGAGTCACCCACATGAGCAAGCTACCCTCATCCATGTGATGGAATGGAATGCCATAGAAAAATGGAGTGGAATTTTTGGTGATGGTTGAAGGGCATAGCCTAATTTCCAACAAGATTACCCTGTTTCTGATGTTATTTCCAAGGAGGATTTTCCCCAAAAACCGACAAATGAAATTGCAATACTACCAAATATGTGATTTCATCATTTCAAAACAACAATCGAAGCAAGATTCATAGCTTTTGAATCAACCGAGATCGTCAAAATTGCAATTTAAACAACAAATTGACTAGAGTGCATTATTTTTTGATCATTGGATTTTGGCCAAGGCAATCTAAAATGGGGTGATTTAGGTGTTCCATAATATATGCCTTGGTTGAAGTGTTGTCCTTGAAGATGGATATTTTGAATCTCTAGTAGATCTTGGAAAGATGGATACAAGCATAGTGAGTTAATATATGGATAGACTATTTTTTTCTTAGTTTATTTTTTTCGATGAGGTAAACTTTCCTTTGTTCATTGGATTGTTTTAAAATGGATCAAAATTTTTAGAGGAAAAAATTCATAATTGAAGTGTTCATCAATCAATTGGAAATATGGATTTCGACAAAATTCTTATCAAATTTGGATGAGAATTTTCAGTAGAAAATAATGGTTCTATCCACTTATTAACTTACTTTGATATGGATTCTTCCACCATTAAAAGTTTCAAAAGCATGGATACAAAATCCTCCACGACATGAGATAATTAATTGCTTAATAATTGAAATTTCAAAATAATAAATAAATATTTATATCATTATTATATGATGAGGGGTATCAAATTTTAATGGGTGAAGTTTTCACTAGTATATAGATCCTTTACATCGGTATATAGATCTTTTAATCATTAGTGGTTTAGTAGTTAATCAAGTAGAGGAGGTGATATTTTCCCTACCAAAGTTCAATTCTCCCAATGCGTAGTGACATGTTTTGCTCCCTTATTAAGGAGGTCATTATGGTTCATGCAATTAATTTAAGCATGGTGATAGACATAGATCATATTCAATAGTGCCATCAACGTTTTGCCAATCAAAGTATTCATTGGGTGCACTAAAAAAATTTTATTGGGGAATTAATTGGTTGTTCAAGCATGAGTGGTGATATTCAAAGCTATATAACATTGTAGCAAACTTCCCTTTTGTTGTCAGATTTCAGTGACATATGAAGTTAAAGTCTACATTGCACTGAATGCTAATTAAAATTTTGATAATCTATGTTGATTCGTAATTGGGAAAAAACTTGAAGAACATCATTCCACCATGCATAAAACTTCGATCATGGTAGAACTTTGATATGTCTAAAATTTATATTAATTTCTTATCATATTTATGGCTAGAAAAAAAATGTGTTACAAGATTAAAACACTCCAGGTTATTTACCCTATCACAATTCAATTTTCCAAAAACAAAAATGTTAAAAAAAAATTGTCATGATAAATACAAACAAATCTAACATGATAATAAACAGATATCTTAACTTTAATATTAACAAATTTATGTAAGCATTTATTATATAATTAAAAATAAAAATTCCTTAAAAAACCATCTCAGAAGAGAAA
>ML782691.1:389998-409485 GCA_009831015.1 Picea engelmannii | reverse complement strand
GTTTTTACAAAATATCAAAGGTATGGCATATGTGTTATGTATTTCCATTGTACTTCTGCATTTAGTTATACTAAGTTTCATTGTTCAACATGTATTTCCCGACTAACTTGGCAGGGACTGCGTTGCCATGCAACCTTGTTTATAATAGTAGAAGTTGAAGGTGATTTTAGTTGGGATATTTTAAATTTAATTTTTTTTTGTGTGTGTTTTTAAGTATGTTATTTAGGTTTTTTCATAAACATAATTGAATTATGAAGAATTAGGTAGCAAGGCTAACTAAAGTTTTATAATAATAATAATCTTATTTGGATTTGAACTTGTAACATCTGGATTAAGTTAGTTATACAAATTAATAATACAATATTACTATATATATTGGTGGCCTTAAATGCAATCTTAATAAGTCAAATGAAAACAATTAAACAAACACAAAATTGTTATGATACATGTTGTGAACATCAAATTGGGGCTAAAATTGTTTATGATACATGTTGTGAACATCAAATAACATAGTTTAAACTTTCTATGTTTTTACTTTTTTTGTGGTACTTTTTAGTGGTTGAGATTAAGTATTCTCGGTGTCCTGGGGTTTTTGAGAAATACTTGTCAAAAATTCAATTCAACATAATCCTAACATAAATTGTAAGTTATATTGAGTAATTTCACATTTACAACTTACATTGGGTAGTTTCACATTTACAACCACCCAATACAAAGACAACCAACACATGACCTCCTATTTGTAATTCACAACACTCAACCACTTGAATTAATCCATCAACTAAAAACTTTTAAATATTACAATAAAAAAATCTACAAATAATTTAATTTTAAAGATCTTTAATTTTAATGTTTTCTTTAAAAACAATTTAACTATAAATATTAATAACTTTAATTTTATTTATTCCTTTCTATATGCTATTATAATTTTATTAAAATATTATAATATAAAGTTTATTAATAACTTGACTTTAATATTAATCACTCTAATTTTTTCAACTACTTGAACTAATCCATCATCTAAAAACTTTTAAATATTACAATAAAAAAATCTACAAATAATTTAATTTTAAAGATGTTTAATTTTAATTTTAATGTTTCCCATGTAAAGATTAATAACTCTAATTCTATTTTTTTTATTTTATATATATTATAATTTTATTAAAATATTGTAATAGAAAGTTATTTATTAAATATTATAATAGAAAGTTTATAAATAACTTGACTTTAATATTATTCACTTTAATTTTTTTTCATTCGTTCCCATCAACTAATAAAAAAGAATTTGATTTAATAAGAATTAGTCACTTTAATTCTATTTGACTACTTTGTATTCACCATCACAAAGAGACACCTCAAAGGAACTTTGACTTTATAGGAATTAGTCACTCTAACTCTATTGAGTCCTTCCTATTCACCACTAACAAAAGGAAAAAGAAAAAGATTCACAAAGAGACACCTCACCTCCTCAATTTAAAAAGGGATGGTTCAAAATTATTATAAAGTTATTAAAAAATAAAAATATAAGAAATTATTCAAAATTGTTATAAAGTTATTAAAAAATAAAAATATAAGAAATTATTCAAAATTGTTATAAAGTTATTAAAAAATAAAAATATAAGAAATTATTCAAAATTGTTATAAAGTTATTAAAAAATAAAAATATAACGAAGAGTATTCATATTTTCATTTAAATTTTTATTTATTAGTCTCTGCCATGGGATTATAGTAATAGTTTGTTTTTATGTGATATTGATGTGATATTAATTTGCTTTTTACCATAAATTTGTGTATGCAATGTAATGTTTAACATAGGAAAACAAATATATATTTTTGGATATAATAAAAATATTTGTGTTTCTCATTTCTAATTGGTTCATAGAATTGAAGTGCCATTGCTCCCTTCACATATTTCAATATGTGGAATTAATTACATAATCAATGAATTTCACCAATCACCACATCTAAATATAAAAAATTGTACTATGTATTTATTATTATGCATTATTATATTTATATTATATTTATTATCTAATATAATATTTATTATTATATTTATTATCTAATATAATATTTATTGTTATATTTATATTATATTCATAATATATTTATTATATTTATATTATATTTATGAATATTATAGTTCCATTCAGGTTCATTATACATTTTGAATAACAAACCATCCTCAATTATTATCTTTTGAGAAAAAATATTTATTACTTATGCATTTAGTTATATTAAGTTTCATTGTTCAACATGTATTTCCCAACTACCCTTGTTTATTATATAATATTTTTCTATATATGAATATTTTAATATGTGTTATTTTTATTTTGTTATATATATACACTGTGAGTGGGAACTTGAAGAAGAAATTAATAGTTTTTCATTTTTGTTTTTATAGTCATAGTTGTTGAATCTCACTTTTTCTAGTAAGATTCTCTACAATTTGGTCATGGACATCTTTATGGAGGATTTTAAAATCTATGATGCAATTTGAATTGGCATGAGGGTAATGAGAGAAAAGGATCGTGCTTTCGTCTCTTATTACCATTTTATGCTTAATTTCAAGGGTGTGATTTTGTCTCTTATTGCCATTGTATGCTCAATTTCAAGGGTTTTTTGGCTTGCCAAGTGCAACAATTGGCATAGAGGTGTGGTCTTAGGGTCAATTCAGATTGGCCCTAGTGATATAGAGCATGATATCCAAAGTGTTTAGGATGGACATTCATCTCATGACAAAATAGGAAAGGGATTATTGTTTGACCATGGCACTAGGATCATCATCGAAGAATACATGCTCTTGATCCTTCTACGAACATGCTCATGTACCATTTTATTAAGTCAAATATGCTTGAAATGTATGTGTCTTGGAATTGTTTTTATGATATAAATACCTCTCTATACAAAAAATTAATCCCACATTGGTTGAGAGATATGACCCGAAACAACATATAAACTTCAATATACCATGACCCTTATTCCAATGGGGGTAGCCACAAGGGAGTGGTGCCTCCTACTGACATAATGGTTAATTATTTGTGGTGCAAATATGCTTGTTGCTCAACCTTCCCTCCTCTCTTTGTGCAAACATAAAAATAGTTATCGCATTGGTAGTACTCTATAGTACCCATTTCACATGCCTTCCTAAAACAAATGCTCGTTATTAAGTTGGATACACATGAAATTTGTGTGTCTTGGTATTGTTTCCACTACATAAATACCTCTCTATACAAAAAATTGATCTCACATTGGTTGAGAGATGTACCCACAACAACATATAAGCTCCAATATACCATGATCCTTATGTCAATTGAGGCAACCAAAAGGGAGTGGTGCCTCCTACTAACATAATGGTTGATTGATTATGGTGTGAATATGCTTGTTTCTCAACCCCCCTCCATGCAAAAGTTAAATAATTCTCTCACCAGCAATACTCTATAGTATTGTACTACAAATTTGGTGCCTCATATATGAATGCAAATGTAAAGTTAAATTGGATGTAATCCTGGACTTATGAGGAAAGCATTACAAGAATTGTACATGAAAATATAATATAAATCTCATTAATAGGCTACAAATGAGGAAGACCAAAAGTGAATAGGGTGTTATATTTCCCATGAGAGGGGGAGAAAAGGGATCTAAATGATGCATAGTACCTTAACATAAGTTTTGACTTGTATTCACTATCATTATATCTTATCTACCTTGAGGATAGGTGTTCCAAGCAAGAGATATGAAGGCTTAGTATGAGGCACGTGGTCCCATTTTTCCATGCATATATGAACACAAGATTTCGAGTGTTGGGGGTTCCCTTTTTTGTAATTCAGGAGGAAGGTTGTGGTTTGGGGAAACTTTGAAGCTCATTATGTTTTGGGTGTTTTTGTAGGTTACCATGCCTTGTGTATATCCAATGAGAAAAAAAAATTGCCATGAGAGGGTGCATAATTATATTTTGGTTTATGGGTAATTGTTGGAAAGAGAGGAAACCCTGGTTATTAATAGAAATCCCCAGTTCCCAATGTTCCCTATATATTATGCATTGGAGCACTGGAAGGAAGGAGGGTAGCTTAATGGATTGCTTAGTACATAAGGGGATCATATTCCTAGTGTTGTTCATGTTAAGAGAGAAGAAATGTTGGTTGAGATGGACTATTTTAGTTTTCAGTGTTAAGAAGATTGGTTCATTTTCTATATTCTAGGAATTTGATTGAGTGTGATAGACTTAGAGCCTAGTCATAGGTAATTTTCACCCTTGTATATTTAGAACTATAGCTTAAGGGTGGCCTCTCTGATAAAGAGCCCATGGTTTGGAGGAATGGATTTCTCTGCAACCAATTGGTGCATAATTCTCAATAAGATAAGTGATTTCTCCATTATTTATGAATATACAAAATTATTCTTTATCCATGTTATGAATTTCTTATTCAAAGATGGTTTGATTATGTTGTTATGGATTTAAATTTGAATATGTGGAATGGTTTGAATTATAATACTTTTATTTAAATTTTTATGTTCATAATTAAATTTACATCATTTATTTGCATTGTTTCTATTATCTGATTGCATTAGTAGGGAAATTAGAAGGGTTTTGGATTACCCCATCACCTCAATAGGAGTAAAGAGGTGGCTAGATACATTACAATATAGTATTAGAGATCTTCTTGCAACACTGGAGCCATATGGGCCATACACAGTTTGCTCAAAAGAATTTACATTCCACATTAAAAGTGAAAGTGTTTATCAAATAGTCTCAATAAAAAATTGGAGAGAAAACAATTCATTGACCATATGTTTGATAGAATGTCAAAGAAAATAATTTGAAAACAAAAAAAAATCAAAGCTTAGAATTGATGGATTAATGGTTCCTTTCTTATATTGGATTATCATGAGCCATTACCTTGCTAGGAATGTGTTATTGAATGGAAGAGTGTGGTGTAATTTGACATAGGAACATTAGTCTTTTCATGAATTTAGGTTGCACTTCGGAGTGATTGAGAAATAGGATGATGTCATCCCATTTGGGGCTCTAAAACAACCTCTATAATCGGATGTCACCTCGTAATCTAATAACCTGGAGGTATTTTGGAGCATAAGGGATTATAGGTGATCTAAGCCTAATCAGGCTTCGAGATGGGCATCTATCATTGGATTGGGGCCTCTTGATCCAATGACCTACAACCACTTTAGAGTGGTCAGGGAATTGGATGAAAATAAGTAACCTCCCTCTGAAATGATTCTCAGCCATAGATCATGGTATGAGAGTAGGAAACAAAACCATTGGATGTTTTCCACACATCGTAGTGAATACAACAACATAGCACATCTAAATGTGGTAAGTGGTATTGGAAATTGTTCAAAACCCAAAGTCTAGTTTCAAAAATTGATATTTTAATATCCAAACCTAGGGAATGTGTGTTATGTGTGTTGATGTTTAGGCAACAATGGGAAGACATTCTCCTAGATTAATAATTAATAATTATTTAATAATTATTAATTATTAAATAATTTTATTAACATAATATATAAATAATATATTTATAATATAAAGTATATTAAATATATATAATAAATAAGTAGTTATTCATTATCCAAGGGACACATCCTTTCATGGATGGTGACCATATGTTCTCTATATATGGCACATTCATCATTGTAATAATAGATCAATCTCACATATCATGTCATATAAAAATTCAACATGGTATCAGAGTTGGATTGGGCTTGACTCCCTCACGAGAGGGCCCCAGTAAATGAAAGGGAAATGGAATCTTGTGAAAATAGGAAGCTATATTGTAAGTGAGAGTATATAGAGTGAGATGTTTGTTGTTGTGTTTGCAGTAATGTGTTGTTTGTCCATCCATTTGATGAACATGTGTGGGCACAAGAGCGGAGGAAGGCCGCGGAAGTGAGCAACAAGAGAACCACTATCAAAAGAGAAGGCCAGGGGATGCGCTCGTGTGAGAAGAGGAATCGAGCTATCGTCCTCACGTTGATCACCCGATCTAGTGAGACATCAATGAAAGAGCAAAGAGGACCCGATGAAGATGTATGGATTTAGGCGTGATACCTTTGAGATAGTCATGTCTAATTTTGTATAATTGTAAAGGAAGAATTTGTGGTTAGAGAGCATGATTGAAGATGGAATGATGGTTGTGTACCTGCGCTGGGTAGGTGAGAGTGAAGAGACGATAGTGCAAGCGCTGAAAATTTGTGATGGTTTGATGCATTCTGGAGGATGGATTCGTGAGAAGGAGGTCAGGGTTTGTACAATGTATTGTTTTGAATCGAGGACGTGAATTTACGTTGTGTTTGTTTGTTGTTGAGAAATGAGATTATTCGTTCCATCTCATACTATAAACTATTCTCCGACGATCACAAATCAATACCAACCCAAAATCCAGAAGTTGGTTGTGTTAAGTGTGAGGCAAGGAGTAGTGAATCCCATCCAAATCTCTCTAGTATAAATGCACTCACTATTGATGACCAGTAGGCATAGTTTCTAGCGATTTGGTAGGTCATTGTATATATATATACATATGATTTTATTTGTATATACATATTCCCTACCTCTCTCTGTGTTCTTTAGTTTGATAGGATATTAGATAAGATTAGGGGAAAAGGCTTGAAGAGCTTCGTAGAACCATATATGTTGTTGCCTCATTTCAATGGGAGTTGTTGTGTTGTCGAGAAGGAAGAAGGTTGGAGAGAATCATAAAAATTTTAATGCATTAGATAAGAACATACTCATGTTGATACATATCACGCACTCACCATTCTGTGAATGAATCACCGGCATAAAGGAGCTGCTATGTAGAGTTATTGTTGATGTGAGAATTTGCACCTCTGGTTGAGGAAATCATGGATCAACGTGAGTATTTGGTGTCAAGTGATCAATATGTACATGAGAATAAGTGAAAAACCCTTTGTAGTCGAGACCACATGAAGCTTTTCTCAATGTGTTAATGTGGTGGTTACCATGATGTTTTTTGCTTTGGAAAGTGGAAAGGTTGTCAAGAGAGGTCAGTAAGGAGGCATGATTATGGTGTTGAGAGAACATTAGTTATTTCCAAGAGTGATAGCCACCAATGGAATAGATAATGCTCGTGGACTCAAGGGGAAGTTAGTGGTGACTTCCAAGTGGATCTACAAGATCAAGCATGCAGCAGACGACAACATCAAAAATTACAAAGCAAGGTTTGTGGCAAGAGGGTTATCTTAGAAAGAGGGAGTTGGCCTATGAATTTGACATGAAGGATCTTGGTCTCATGCACTATTATTTGGGACTAGAATTATGGCAAAAGCCTTGTGAAATCTTCCTAGGTCAAGGAAAGTATGTTGTGAATATCCTTCAGAATTTTGGGATGATGAATTCCAAATCCATGGAAAATCCCATGGTGACAAACTTGAAGAAGTTGAGAGACTCTGATTCTGATCTGTTAGACCCCTCCACGTACCGGAAATTTATTAGCTCATTGATGTATTTGGTTAATACCAGGTCGTACATTTGATTCATTTTGAACATGTTGAGTCAGTTCCAGGTGGAATCGAGACATGAGCATTGGATAACCGCAAAGCACATTTTGAGATATTTGCATGGCATGCTAAATTATGGTTTAAGATATGTCTCAAACAGTGGTGTACAACTGCAATGATATACATATTTTGATTGGGCAGGGAGTGTAAGTGACAGAAAGAGTACTTCTGGTGTATGTTTCAGTTTGGGCTCTACTATGATATCTTGAGCTAGCAGGAAACATAAGTTTGTCACGCTCAGCACTGCAGAGGTAGAGTATATTGCAGCTTGTGATGGTTGTATGAAAGAAGTATGGCTACATAAGCTGGTGTCTGGACTATTTGACCATGCATTGGATTCGACCGCGATATACTATTATAATCAAAGTTGTGTGAATCTTTCAGAGAACTCTGTGTTCCATGACAATTCGAAGCACATTGATATCAAGTACTACTACATCTATGATAAAGTCCAAAAGGGAAAATTGAAGCTCTAGTACCTCTCCACCGATGAGAAGATAGTCGATATTCTGACGAAGCCCTTGTCCAAAGGGAATTTTGTATACTTCGAGGACAAGGTGGGGCTTGTGGTTGGGGCTTGTGGAGATCACTACTCCCTTGGTTGAGAGAGAGTGATGATATTCTTGGATTGTGGATAGTCAGTGTGTTGTTGAACTGATATTCTCCATGTGGAGAATGGTCCAGGTTGGACAGATAGTTGATGTATCATGAACTGACATTTTCTACAGAAAATGGTCTAGGAATGAAATTCTTCCGTGGCACAAATGGTGACCTGATCAAGATGAATGATCTACCCCCTATAGAACGAATGGTGACCTGATTAGGGAGGTTGGTACAAGACTGACATTTTCTCTATGGCACATATGGTGACCTAATTAGAGAAAGAGGTTCAGGACTAACATTCTTCCATGGCACATGTAGTGACCTGATTAGAAGGATGGTCCTTGTAGCCCATGGCATGAATTTCAGCATCTGGAAGGATTGACATTCTTCATGTGTCACAGATGGTGATATGATCTAGAAGAATGGTCCTTGTAGTCATGTGACACACCTTTGAGTGTGTGACAACTACGGGACACTCAGTTGAGTGTGCGGGTTTCAACACCTGGCTTATTTAAGCATCATTCTTGATTACTCAGATGAAGAATGGACCAGAGAGTTGATGCCATATGATGTGTCATATGACATGTTGTTGTTGATGTTGCAGATGATGATGATGATATTTTTTTGATATGACCTTTTCATAGATAGATTTTTTTTGTCAACTTGAGTACATTTAGTTGGTTGTTATGAATAACTCCCTAGTTAAGAGGGATTGTTGAATTTTGTAGTTGTGTGCTACTACAATGGTTGTGTATCATTGGCAGAGATTGTGTCTTTGAAAAGTAGTTGTGTTCTACAATGGTGGTTGTGTACCATTGGCAGTGACTGTGTGTCATTGGACGATAGTTGTGTGCTACTAGCAGTGGTTGTGTACCACTAGTGGTGATTGTGTATCATCGGACAATAGTTGGGTACTACTATGTCTTGGCACATTCATGTTCTATTGGATGGCATTGTAGTAGCTGTGTACTACTCGTTGATTTCCATGGAGACTACCAGATCACTTGGAAGCACCTGTGTGTTTCTTGATCGCAAAGACTGTGACAGATGATTTGATCTACTGATGGCACGGTAGTAGATGTGTGCTACTAGTTGATTATATAGTAGTCAATGGACTACTAGATGAAGACATCATGGAAATATAACTCCCTATATAAGAGGGAGTGTTGATGTTTTGGTAGTTGCGGGAGGAATTTTCCTCTAGACAACCATTCTTAGAAGAGAAGA
The DNA here is from genome assembly GCA_009831015.1 of Picea engelmannii. Lineage (NCBI taxonomy): Eukaryota > Viridiplantae > Streptophyta > Pinopsida > Pinales > Pinaceae > Picea > Picea engelmannii. The sequence continues at coordinate 400,119 of ML782691.1, read as the reverse complement.
AGATTTTGGAAGTCCAAGAAGACCATAGAATAGCAGAAGAATACCTCAAAAGAGAATGTCTCCCTCATTGAGAGGGAGTGTTGATGTTTGGGCAACATCGGTAAGACAGTCTCCTAGATTAATAATTATTAATTATTAAATAAGATTATTAACATAATATATAAATAGTATATTTATAATATAAGGTGTATTAAATATATATAATAAATAAGTAGTTATTTATTATCCAAGGGACGCATCCTTTCATGGATGGTCACCATATGTTCTCTATATATGGCACATTCATCATTGTAATAATAGATCAATCTCACATATCATCTCATATAAAAATTCAACAATGTGTATCCCTACAATACAAGGTTATAGTATTGCATTGCAGTGCAATTTTTTTGTGAAAAAAATCAAGTTTGCACAATGCAAAATACAACACGCAGGGACTTTGCATTTTGCGTCGATTTTGTGTCATAGAGTGCCTTTTTTGCAACATTGTTTTCAACATGTTCTCTATGAGGTGTCATCTTAGTGATGCAAATTATGGCACATGGAGTGGTTTGCATCTTAGTTGCATATATAATTTTGAAAAACAAGTTTGTAGAGTCATGTTTGCATCTTATTTGCATCAAAAATGTGTTTTTTGCATTTCTTTAGAGTTGTTATGCATCGTATTAGCGTTTGTATGAATCTTGTTAACATTATTATAGTATGTAGTTTAGTTATTAGCATTAAAACACAACTTTTGCATTGAGTTTACATCTTCTGAGCATCATAATACGTCATCTAAAAGAGCATCATTATTGTGTCATATTAAAATCATTTGTGTCATATTAGCATGACGGTTACATGATTTTAGTGTCACAATTATGTCGTTTTAGTGTCAAAATTATAATATTAATGATTTTATTATTTTGATTAATTTAATTATTATTATTATGATTGTTATCAATTTCATGATTATTAATAATTTGATTATTGTTGATTATTTAATTATTGTTATTAATTTAATTATTATCATTTTTTAGAGAAAAAACCAAGAATATATAAATCACTACCTTATTTATTCAATTTCACACCATGGAAACAAAAAACCATAATATGTAAATACGATGATGAGATTTTAAATTAAATCATAAAATAACCACGTAATTTTTTTCTTTTTGTAAACACGTGGTGCATTGCCACACAAGGGAAATGTCAATTTGTATGCAACACTACAAGAAAAAACATGTACACATATAAGGAAATGAAATGAATTTGATGTCCCCTGAATGAGGTGATATCCAATGCAAATGGGTGTTGATTTGGCATTGGGAGGTCATGGCACCTGGCAGCACGGGTTGCAAGCCAGTTGTGGGAGTGTGGGAAGATGTTCTCAACATGGTTTTGGTATCAATGATTTTATGTAGGAGTCAGCGAACTAGGGAGCAATCTTCCCTCTTTTTAGGCAAAAAAATGGCCCTGAATCCGACTAGATTTTCAGGGGTAACCTGAGTTTGGCATGGATGAAATTTCCATGCATTTCAAAATCTTACCTTAAGGGTTTTGCCCAATTTTAAACCAACCCAGATGCTCAAAAAATCAATCAGACTTTTAGATCAATCAGAAATTCAAAACTGCATAAACGTGCCGAAAAAGTAACTCGAAAAAGAAGATTGTTTCCAAGTTAACCCACTCCTTTTATGTACCCTCAACACAGAAACCTTCGTCGGGAGATGCAGTACAACAATGTTGATGTGATGGCTCTTCATTCCTGGTACTTTGATTAATGGCCACATTAACGACCCTCACTCTCGTGCACAAGAGACATGACTGTGGAACGACTCCTAGATTCCATTAAAAATGTGACTCGTTGTTTCATCCTCTATTAGCGCTAGAATAGGCATCAAGTCATTTTAGTTTGGGTGGCGAAGGTTGTTATAGATTCACCATGTCGCACTAGAGGGGACGCTACGAATGAAGTAGGGGTGACCATATTCCTCTTGGTCAAATTTCCACTGGAATCGAAAGCACAAGCTCCAGAAGAAAGCAGAACAAGTCTGAGAATTCTCCATAGGGCTCAACCTCCCCTCGTCAGCACATTAGTGAGTATACTTCGAGCGGTTGGGGATATAATATCGAATGGTTCGAGACAACAAGCCATAGATCTAGGGAATTCTCTCCCAACTCTCCACGCTCCTCGTGCGATGGGAATAAACAAAAAAATCATGATGCCTTGGGCATCATCCATAAATTGATCTTTAAGCTTAGCAGTGAGGTAACCGACCTAAAATTTCGACTTGAGTTGATGGACCTTCGAATCTCCATGTTGGCGAAAATGCACGACAGTCCAGATGCTCTTCCAACTCACAATGTCCTATTATCCTTCCTTTGGGATGACAAGGTGACACTTTGATTGAAGGCTAGGTTCATTTCTCTTATTAGATGTTTATGTTTCAGCAGTCAGGTTATCATTTCAGTTTTGTTGTTTTGGTCAATTCTCTAGCCTTGACTCTACTCTAGATATAAGCTATTGGCTCAGTCTTTTGGCCCTATGAGGCATATTAAACTAGACATTCCATTGGTGCCAAGTTGGTTTCTAGCCTTGACTCTACTATAGATATAAGCTATTGGCTCAGTCTTTTGGCCCTATGAGGCATATTAAACTAGACATTCCATTGGTGCCAAGTTGGTTTCCATCAATGGCAACTCTGGCCCTAGCAGAAACTTGTATGTTTGATATTGTTTTTTATGAAAAGTAATATATAGAAAACTTACTTTAAAAAAAGAAATGAATTTGATGTTACAAGTTGATTGCACTGTTTTCGGTGCCCTCCTCATTCTCACTCTATAAAATCATAATAAAAGAACATGAGTTTGATAAAATAAAAAATAATTCTAACATATAAGATGTGATAAAAAAAACATATATGTTAAACAATTGTGAATATCCTTTGATTCATTTAAGTCATCCTCATCATCATTAGTCCAAAATAATATAATATATTTAAATATACAAATGAATAATTTCAACTATATATAAGCTACAAAATAAATACATAATTAACAATTAATTACATTAGACATGGGATGCATATCTTCTACCATTCTTTTGTAACCCTTACTTATGTAATTCTTTAATTCTTCCTCGGTGGGATCACGACTATAATAATTTAGTTGTATGGAATAAGAGAAAACCATATTTAATAATCACATATATTAAAATAGTATATTAACATAATAAATAAGATTATATTAATTAAGTTACAAAATTCCCTCTAATTGAAAACCTCTAAGCTTGACTCGAAGAATGTGTAATTGTTAATTTCTTTGTACCCATTCGCACTTGTACATAAGAAGAGATAAGATCATTAAAGTTTATCAATGTTTAATAAATGACCACAAAATTATGCATGTGGTACTATAATATTATATCAAAGAAAGATAACATGTTAAAAACAAATCAAAATAAATAATTTCAAGTATATCAAAATCAATAACTACAAGTGCATATTATTTATTACCTTTGTGGATTTTTGTTGTTGTGTCTTAGGGTCCACTCCTCATGATTTCCTTTCTCAGTGATTCTCTTGTCCCCCTTGAAATCCTTCAAGATATTTTAAATATAGATTTTCCAATATCATATGGTCTTTTTAAGAGTCTTTGCCTTCCTCGGTGAGTTTTGTAGTGTTCTTACTAAATTTGTTCAAAACCACAAAAAATGAAGTCACCTATAAAATTCAATGACAATACATAGGGGAATATAAAATGTGAAGGACTAAAAACATGACTGAGAACATAGAATACTAATTTGAACATATTCTACATGATATGGTACCACCTCCTCTGGATAATTTCATAGAATCTACGAAGGGCCCATTTATCACTAAATTGTAAATTTGACAACCTTCTATGTATATGTTGCAATGCTCTATGCTTACTTGCACTACTTATTTATGCCCACTTTTTGTGGTATTCTTTTGACCACTCCCTTCTGACTATATCAAAAATTTCATTATGGACAATTATACCACTACCAAATTTTAAAACCTATCCTCCATCAGTAACTTGTATATCATCATAATCAAATGCATTTTCTTTATCTTCTGTTGATGAGACCTAGATAAAATGTACCACAAATAACATGCTCAGATGCATTATGAGTAATACCCTTGTAAATTTCTTCAAATTGCATCGAATGCAAGTAATCCTTATCTAGGTGTTGTCCTTTTTTTTTCTTATACTCTTTAGAAATTTTATAACTTCTTTTATCAATCTTTTCTACAACATTAAGTAATGATTAGAATTATAAATGCAACTCTTTAAAAAATAGATACATATTTTTCAATACTATATAACAATCTTAAAGTATGTAAGCACAACTCATCACGGTTATATTAATGTCGTTGTGTTGATCAGTTACACATATTTTACCTTCTGATCTCTCATGTTCCTCTCTTTCCCTATGTCTAAAATCATCGTGTGAAGAATCTCTACCAAAATCCATATGACCTATAGATCTATTACAACGATGTGGCACACCACTAAGTTAAGTACATAAAATCCATGGAATAAAATATATGCATAATTTGACATGTACATTGAAAATATACTCTCATAAGATCAAGATGTGTGAAAACATAGAGACTAACTCTCTAACTTAAAGACATGTGTATAGACTAACCCTATGACTCCCTAACCCACTCACCAACAAACACCAAACCACTCTTTTTTTTAGTTTGTTTGTGTGAATTGTATTTCAACATGAGGAATTCGCAATGTAGAGGGATTACATTGGGATACTAATTATAGCGAGATGCTTTGGGAGGGATAAGAGTAATGTGGAAATTATGTACATTTCAATGTATGTCATGTTGTGCTAGTGTGTCGTCTTGACTACATTCAATGAACACAACTTAAACTGCATTGGAATTGTTTACCCCTTACCTCAGTTGACTAGATGACATGGACTATGCATCCAGAAGGATGGGAAGAGGACATGAGGCCAACAATTAGAATGTGATTATTTAATATCAGATAAAATTGTAGTATTTCAATAGAAACATCGATTATGTAGGTTGAAGAATAATTTTTTTAGTGTTGGCATTGTTGGTTAGGAAATGAGTTATTGGAAAACAACTTATTCACATTATTTTTTCGAACAACCTAGCTTAACCTCCTATTGATTGAACATGTTAGAGCATTAGTTTCAAATGTACACAAGGAAACCAATAAAATGTTCATAAAAATGTTGTATCCATGGTAATGTTCATGATTGCAGCATCGTGTGACATTCTCCAAGACGTTCTCCTCTAGACTGAGTTGAGTCTATCTATGAGAGGGCCCATGTGATGGGTGTGTCGTTCTCCTGTAGATTGAGTTGAGATGATGTGTGCCCATGTGTTGGGTGTGCCCATGTGTTGGGTGTGCCCATGTGATGGGTGTGCGTAAGACTCTGGATTAATTTGTTATGAAGTGTGATCTCTTGTCTACTCCTCTGGACTGAGTTGAGATGAATTGAGATGGTCTCCTGCCTTGTACTCCTCTGGACTGAGTTGAGTCGGCTTGAGATGGTTTCCTGCCTTGTACTCTTATGGACTTAGTTGAGTTGGCTTGATATGGCTCTCCAGATGGTACTCTTGTGGACTCATTTGAGTGATCTATTGAGAGTGAATTCCCTGTAGATGAGCACAGGTGGTTGTGTCCCTAGTGGTTGAGCACTAGAGGATGTGAGAGATCCCTTGCTATATTGTTTCGAACAACCTATATTAACCTCCTATTGAATGAACGTGCTAGAGCATTAGTTTCAAATGTACACAAGGAAACCAAGAAAATGTTCATAAAAATGTTGTATCCATGGTAATGTTGATGATTGCAGCATCGTGTGACATTCTCCAAGTCGTTCTCCTCTGGATTGAGTTGAGTCTATCTATGAGAGTGCCCATGTTATGGGTGTTTCGTTCTCCTCTATACTAAGTTGAGATGATGTGTGCCCATGTGTTGGGTGTGCCCATGTGATGGGTGTGCGTCAGACTCTAGACTGAGTTGTTATGATGTGTGGTCTCTTGTCTACTCCTTTGGACTGATTTGAGATGAATTGAGATGGTCTCCTACCTTGTACTCCTCTGGACTAAGTTGAATCAGCTTGAGATGGTCTCCTTCCTTGTACTCCTATGGACTTAGTTGAGTTGGCTTGAGATGGCTCTCTATATGGTACTCCTGTGGACTCAGTTGAGTGATCTATTGAGAGTGACGTCGCACAGGTGGTTGTGTCCCTAGTGGCTAAGCACTATAGGATGTGAGAGATCCCTTGTTATATTGTCAGAGAGTGAGACTTTGGTAAAACCATAATTTATGGTGTAAAGGGTACAAGTCGGTCCCACCATGAAAAGATAATTAATATTGTGTAATTATTAATTATATTATTAAGTTGTACAAGATGGCCCTATTGTGCCATTAGACACATCATTTGATGTGATAAGTTTTTATAAATAAGAGTGGATCCCTATTGTGGATCACACCGACTTGTCATCTAACGATTTCAGAAGTTGTGGTCTGAAATTATGAAGACTGCAATTCGCACTTCTCTGGGAGTTAGTTTTCTCAGTCATAGCAGCACCCTTTTGTGTGCTAGGTTTGGTGGTGGAATGGTGGATCTTATCTTGGTGGTATAGCAAAGGATTGTTGTATTTTTCCCTTGATTGTTAAGGGTTTTCCCAGGATACTTCTTGTGTTCTTTTGTGCAGGTTATTCTTCTTGGGATCTTGGTTTATTGTAGCTTGTGTATTGTTGTTGTAGTGGTTATGGTTGTAGCTTATGATAAACAGAAATCATAAAAAATGCATGAGCTGAGCATCTTAAAATTCAACATGGTTTCATAGAAGTTCCTAAAGAATAATTTTGCACAGCAAATGAAGGAAGGTCATGGACATCTAAAGGCAGCTAGACCCCACTACTAGTGTAGGAAAGAGGCAGGACCCTCCCTTAATTCTGTGATGAAATTTAAAGGTTGTTCACAAGCATATTATCCTGGGACGAGCCTTGTTTAAGGTATTAAAAGGACCACGGTATGGGGAGACTCCTCTAGGGTTGTCGCAGAAGATTCCTAATAGCAGACCCTAAAACCACATACCTAATACTAATTGTAGTCTAATTTTTTGAAGCAGATCTATGGCAAAATTTGTGATAGTCATTAAAGGCATATCTAAACCTAAAACCGCGGAGTTTGAGTGATGTTTTAAGCGAAGTTTAAAGGTTTTTTTGAGGCAGTAAATCTCTAAGATAGTGGGGCGGAGACCTAAAAAGTTTCGGACTATGGTAAAGGTCCAAAGAATAACAGTTCAAGGATTGTTTGCTTGGTAACAAAAGGTTTTCTTAAATCAAGACTGATTATTGTCAAAAGGGGTGTGTATTTTTGGTAGTATCTTTGGGACTTCAAACTTCCTTAATGAGCTGAAGTAAGTGGTATTTTTTATAAGCTGAAGAAAATTGCACAAGGGCAGATTTAGAATTGTGATAAAGGGAAAACCTGAGGCAGTTTTAAAGTGACCTCTGAAAAAGCATCTTTTGAGGTGAACAAAGTGAGTTTTCTATCACCTTCCTTCAATCTATTCCAGGAAGGTTTGAAGTACAAGTTCTGAGGTATATTTTTGAAGCACTTAACTCGAATTAAACTCCAGGATTGTTCTGAGGATGCTTCCTTGAAAAAAATAAGGTGGTTGTTATGAAGCAGTTTGAGCAGTAAAATCTGCAACTATAATCAGGGAAAATGTGAGAACTTTTGTAGGTTGATTTTTCTGAGGCAATGAGGCATACCTCATATGAAATTTGAGAGAAAGTTTGGAACTATCTCTTGCATAATCAAGTAAAGGATTAAGGACCAAGCTTGAGGTTTACCTTGGGTAAAAAGTTCAAATCTACTATAGGAAATATATCTAAGCTTGAAGATTTTTTCTGGAAATTTGTCTCAAGAACAATCCTTGGGGTCACTTTTGAGCGTGGGCTATATTCAAGCTCTAGTAAGGAGACTAGACTTGGAGCCCTTGTCACTATGAGACTAGACTTGCAACTAGTGATGTGCAAGGTTTCAAAGCCATTGTCGCTATGAGACTAGACTTGCATCTAGTGATGTGCAAGGAAAACAATTTTAGCCACCTCAAAAGAAGTCAAGGAATGCAAGCAAGAATGATGAGGAGTTCTTCTCTATCTCATCTTTTTCAGGATGATCAAAAGCAATATTGAGCATGATTGTAGACTAAGGTAAGTTTGTGCTACTTTCTTTATTTGATTTCATCATTACTCTGTAGTTTCTTGCATTTTGATAATAAAGAGTATTATCCCTGGTGTGGGAGCCCTCATGACTTGGACCATGATACCTGGTACGGGAGTTCAATATTTTGGTTGGTTGTTATCCCTTCGGGAGGACATTTTGGTTATTATTCTAGTACAGGAGGCCATTTTGATTTTTATCCCTTTGGGAGGCCATCTTGGTTATTATCCTAATACAAGAGGCCATGTTGGTTATTATCCCTACAGGAGGTCAGATTTCTTATTTCATTATTGAAGGGATATTATCCCTAGTGTGGGAGCCCATTTTTTATGGTTGGTTATTATCTTAGTACATGAGTGTTGAGGAAAATGTATGAATTACCTTACTCAATCATTTTCAAATATTGCCTGGCTAGGACAAGATAGTCGAGAATATCACCCTTGGTTTTATAGCCTCAAAAAAATTATCTCAATCCATAAGTATTAATTACTAGGATCAAGGCTGATTTATTTATGAAAATAATGTTGCAAAATAAAATTTATATAAGTTTCTAAAATATATACAGATTACAAAAAGTAAACATGGAGACCAAAAATCAAAAAGTAACCAAGTCATCAATATACATATATAAGACAGAATAACTATCTGATTTATTTCATTCTAAGGTACCAAAAGTGTTTTTCTCTTTACAAAACCCTCTGAGAGCATGGACCAAAGTTTGATTTAGAGATCCCCGATGAAAACCATACAAAAAGACTCTGACAAACAAGTAAAACTAAAATTTATAATCTGGATCAACTTCCCACGAATTGCTGCCAATTTGACTCGGAAAGATATTTTTTATTAGCCATGAAACTTAATTCACAAACAAACAAGAATACACAGACTATCAAGGATGGATCAACACCTCTAAAACAAGTGTCTAAAAATTTTGGTTCAGTCTTGAACCTTGTTGTCTGCAATAAGACCTTTCTGTCACAAAGAGAATTAGACTTTGACTAACTCAAGAATGAATGAAAACTGAAACTATCTTATGAAACCAAAAGAGAAAACCTTAGTCTTGCTTTCTCCTTCTATTCTCTATTGTTTCTTCTTCTCATTCAGCTTTTATTCTTTCCAAATAAGTTGAAGTAGTTCAACTACTTTCTTTAGTTAAGTTAGTTTGACTTAACTAATTAGTTTAGGAAAAATAAATAATAATAATAATAGTTAAGGGTCTTTAATTAATAATAATTAGGTAGGTGGGCCCCCTTGTGACTCTCATCTTTTCTTCTTTTCCAATCATAAAATATAACACAAATGGATAATCATTTTAAAACATTCCACCCTTGTAGCTCCCTTAAATATCTTTCAAATTAGATATTTGAATATCAAAAATAATTTAAATCTTATTCAAAAATATATAAATATCCACATAATCCACATTTTCCAAAATAGAGTTTGTTGTCCAAAATTTTTGCAGACCATTAACACTGTCTTTATCATAAAAACACATAAACTAAAAGCCATACTTTCCACTTTGAGAGGCAATTTTTCTTTTATCATTGTTGTCCCTGTTGTCGTCCTTATACACACTTGCAAACGTGAGCTAAATCCAGCTCACTTAGTGTGTCCTTGGAGGCACAATGTCTAGGTTCATAGCCCACGCTGTCACTTTAACCGGAACCTCTTCCGTCTAGGCTCACTCCTAGGGAAGCCAAGGGGGGTAGTCCCTAGTTTCTAGTTAAGTTTTAAAGTTAAGTTCTAGGAGTTGATTTTAGTTCGTTAAGATTTGGGGGGATTCTTGTTGATACTGAGAGGGGGGTGAATCAGTGTCAAGTACAATTTAAAACTTTTTTTTCAACTTATACTTAAACCATTCAACTATATCCAATGAGAA
>ML782691.1:355542-379287 GCA_009831015.1 Picea engelmannii | reverse complement strand
TCAATAAAATAGAATAAGGAGGATGTAAGAAGACCTAATAGAAGCTTCCGCTTCTAGAAGGATCTTCCTCTAGATGCTTCTTTTTAGTATAAATAGGAGTCGAGGGTATGAGAACCCTAGCTTGGATATTATTGTAACATAGCACTGCTCGATTGGAGGTTTCCCCCTCGAAGAGGCCTGTGACCATTGCTATCTGATTCAAAGTGTTATTTCTGTTGCTATTTCGTATATCATTTCTGTGTATTGTGAAGATTATGCTGGATATTTTACTGTTATTCTGTCATTTCTAAAATTTCGTTTATGTTCTGCATATTTTATATATCTGGTATCTTGCAGTATGTGTGTGATTTTTTATTTCTTATTGCTCATTATTGGATAATAATTCTACATTGATATAACATTTGAAGAAAAAGGATTATAATTACGCTATTACTGATTCACCCCCCCTCTCAGTAATCCAACAATAAGAATACATATATACATGATTAAATAAATGAATGGTATATACAACATCTACATAATGAAATGACTAACATACAACATCAATATTTTACAACAAATAAATCTATGGTACAGAAAAATTTTCTAAGTACACATTTTCGTAATGAATGAAATAATACAAAACTGAAATACAAGAAAAAGGGTTAGAGATATGTTACAGAGGGCATCCCTTTGAACACCAAGTTTCCCCTCATCTGTAGAAGAGCTTGAGCTACTACCCATTCCGTGGAATGTTAATGGGCTCACCATCCAAATGGTTGAGATGAAAAGAATCCGGCCCCGCTATCTCTCTGATCAAATATGGCCCTAACCATAAACTATCAAATTTGTCATGTTTTCCCAGTTTCTCTCTGTCTTTATCCCATAACAAAACGGTATCACCAACCATGAAGTCCCTCTGTCTAGCTGACCTATCGAAAGCTTTCTTAACCTTACTCTGATTTCTGCAATTCTGATCATAAGCCTTTCGTTTGATTTCATTTAACTCAATGATCCGATTGACCCTGTTCTAAACTGCATCCTGCTCTGTGGAAATCTCCTCAACTGACCAATAACTCAGAAGTCTAAGGTGCACTGGAAACCTAGCCTTCAATCCATACACTATCTCAAACGGACTCTTTCTAGTAGTTTCTTTCTTTGTTATTATGTCATCCCATAATGCATGCTTGATTATACTATCCCAAGATTTCTTATTTTCACCGACTATTTTCTTAACAATGGTCATTAAGTTTTTATTACTTGACTCTGCCTGACCATTTTCTTGGTGATAGTAATCTTATGCAATGTGAGAAGATAATGCCATACTTGAAACAAAAGGATGACATATCTGCTGAACAAAAGGCCCTGGCATTATCTATCACTATCTTTGATGGAACCCCAAACCTGGTTACGATTCTGTCTTCAAGGAAATCCATCACTACCTTTTCAGTTGCTGACTTTTTAGGAATGGCTTCAACCCATTTTGTAAAGTAATCTGTAGCTGTGAGAACCCATGAATATCCATTACTTGAATTATCACTAAACTTTCCGATGAAATCCAAACCCCACTGCTAAAAAAGGTGCTTCGACCACCATTGGTTGCAAAGGGAGTGCTACTAATTTCTTCTTTCCTGTGAAAAGCTAAAATGGATCGCATTTCCAAACAAACTGATGCACATATGAAAATATAGTGGGCCAATAGTATCATTCTCTAAGGATTTTGTGGGTAGTTGTTTTAGTAGAAAAATGTCCACCACAAAACCCTCCATGGAATTCATCCAATAGTTTCTTTGACTCAACATCATCCATGCATCTAAGGATAACCCCATCAAGATTCGTCCATCCTAATCCATCTCTAGTGAGGACATACTTTGAAGATTTCAACCTTCAAGCCCTTTTCTTGTGTCCTGCTAGATGGCTTGGACAAGTTAGATTCTTAAGATAGAAGACCTTACCACAACATTTGTGCCTTGGATATTCAAACGATTGAAGTGCATGGATTGATTAAAGGTTTGCAAGTACACTCGACAGTATTTTTGGATATCATGTTTGAAATGAATATTGTGGTAATTGATTTTCCGGATGTTTGGGGAATGTTATTGAATAGAAACGCAACTGCAGATTTGGGTGGTAGTCTACAAATGGATTTATCTTATGCTCCTCTCCTTGCCCCAGATGGAAATACTTTTAAGTTAAATAGGTAAGTGTATAGAAAGTATCATGTTGAAGATCCCAAGAATCCCAAAAATGAGTTAAAGGGGATAGATGAAGGTCTTGGTAACTATGCCATCTTGTCTAATTCTATTGTGCCTTTTGAAGAAACAGTTCAAGATAATGAATTAGACAAGGTGTGGTACATGAACTTTGATGGTGCTTTTTCCAGAGCAGGAAAAGGTGTTGGTATTGTGCTTCAAGCTCCAAATGGTGAAGTGTTGAAATTTTCTTATAGATTGGAGTTTGATGCAATAAATAATGTGGTTGAGTGTGAGGCTTTACTCCTTGGTTTAGAACTTTGTAGAGATAGGGGAATAAAATGTCTAAATATCAAAGGGGATTCAGACTTGGTCATGCAACAATTAAAGAACAGGTTTGCTTGCAGGTCAGAAAGATTGAAAGGGTATAGGAATGCAATTTGGAACTTGATAAGTGACTTAGATGCTATATACTTGATTTTTATTCCTAGAGAACAAAATTCAAAAGCCGATGAACTTGTAGTAGCAACTTCCACACTACAGCTTCTAGATAGTTTGATTGATGAGAATATTTCAATAGAAGTCATTTTTAGACCCTCGGTCCTGGATAACATGCACCATTGGTAGGTTTTTTATGATGATAAACAAATGGTCAAGTTTTTACTTCACATCCATGAATTTCAGACTTAGGCATAAGCTTGAAAGAAGAAGGTTGTAATTACACCGAGAATGATGATGAGCCGAAGACATTACCTAAGCGAGTGGTCTCTTCATAAAGGAATTTTGATAGACAGGATGGTCACAAGCAAAAAGATGAAACAAAGAAAAAATCATGTGATTACCTTGAAGTCAATATTGGAACTAATGAAGAGCCTAGATTGATAAAAGTAGGCAAGACTACCCCTATAGATGAAAGAAATGAAATTGTTAAGTTGTTAAAATAATATAGGGATGTCTTGGCCTTCAGTTATGATGAGCTCAAAGTCTACTGGGAAGATGTGATTCAGCATGTGATTCCTCTTAAGGAAGGTACCAAACCCTTTAGAAAAAAATTGAGGCAGATAAACCCCAAGTTAGCTCCTTTGGTCCAAAAGGATTTACAAAAAATGTTAGAAGCAAACATCATTGCACAGACCAGACATGATTCTTGGTGTTCAAATATGGTTGTTTCTAGGAAGAAGACAAGGAATATTCAGATATGCATTGACTTCAAGAACTTAAACATTGATTACACAAAATACCACTATCCCCTCCCCAAGATGGAAACTTTACTTCAAAGAGTTACAGGTTCAGGAATGATTTCCATGATTGATGGTTTCTCAGGATATAATCAGATAAGACTTAAAGCAGAGGATAGGCATAAGACAACTTTTACTACTCCATGGGGAGCTTTTGAATATCTCATAATGCCATTTGGTTTATCAAATGCTAGAGCTACTTTTCAGAGAGCTATGGATTATGCCTTCAGGGGGTTAATTGGTAAATTGATTAAAATTTATCAGGATGATTTAACGGTTTTTTCTAAGGATGGTAAAACTCACATTGACCACCTTAGGCAAGTCTTGGACAGATGTAGAGACTTTGGGATTTCTCTAAATCCTACTAAATCAATCTTTGGGGTGACTGGAGGCAAATTATTGGGCCACATAATTACTAAAGATGGGGTTAAGTTAGACCGGAAAGAGTTGAAGCCATTGGTAAAGTGCATTTTCCCACAATAAAGAAACTTCTTCAATCCTTCTTAGGAAAAACCAACTTTGTCCATAGTTTCATTCCTAACTATGCTGAAATCATGAAACCTATATATAAGCTACTTAAGAAGGATGCAAAATTTGAAAGGAATGATGAAAGTAAACAAGCTTTTGAAAGCATAAAGACTGCCATATATGAAGCTCCAGTTCTTATTAGCCCAGACTATGAGAAGGACTTTCAGATTTTCTCTTTTTCTTCTAAAGACGCTAGTGATGGTGTGTTTCTTTAGAAAAATGACCAAGGCCATGATCAACCTATTGCATATATGAGTAGGGCCTTGCAAAATTCAGATTTAAAGTATCCCATGTTTGAGAAACAGGCTTATGCCTTAGTCAAATCACTCAAACATTTCAGAGTCTTCATTGGATATTCCAAGGTAATTGGTTATGTTCCTAATTCTGCGGTTAAAGATGTTTTATCTCAAGTAGAAGGATTGGGCTCAAGGGGTAGGTGGATTGCTAAAATCCAAGAGTATGATTTGGAAATAAACCCAACAAAATTGATTAAGAGTCAAGGCTTGACTAAAATGTTGATAGAGATTAATGAGAAAGCCTTGGGAATGGTTAACCAAATCAATAATGAAGAATGGCATCCTAACTTGTTGAAACTTGAACAAGTGGATTGGTATACAGACATCATATTCTATCTTAAGAATCTAACTTGTCCAAGCCATCTAGTAGGACACAAGAAAAGGGCTTTAAGGTTGAAATCTTCAAAGTATGTCCTCACTAGAGATGGATTGGGATGGAAGAATACTAATGGGGTTATCCTTGGATGTGTGGATGACGTTGAGTCAAAGAAACTATTGGATGAATTCCATGGAGGGTTTTGTGGTGGACATTTTGCTGCTAAAACTACTACCCACAAAATCCTTAAAGCAGGATACTATTGGCCCACTATATTTTCAGATGTGCATTAGTTTGTTCGGAAATGTGAGTCATGTCATCTTTTCACAGGAAAGTATAAATTAGTAGCACTCCCTTTGCAACCAGTGGTGGTTGAAGCACCTTTTCAGTAGTGGGGTTTGGACTTCATCGGGAAGTTTAGTGATAATTCAAGTAATGGATATTCATGGGTTCTCACAGCTACAGATTACTTTACAAAATGGGTTGAATCCATTCCTACAAAGTCAACAACTGAAAAGGTAGTGATGGATTTCCTTGAAGACAGAATCCTAACCAGGTTTGGGGTTCCATCAAAGATAGTGACAGATAATGCCAGGGCCTTTTTTTCAGCGGAGATGTCATCTCTTTGTTTCAAGTATGGTATCATCTTGTCAGATGCATCAGATTACTATCCCCAATTAAATGGTCAGACATAGTCAAGTAATAAAAACTTAATGACCATTGTTAAGAAAATAGTCGGTGAAAATAAGAAATCTTGGGATAGTAAAATCAAGCATGCATTATGGGCTGACAGAATAACAAAGAAAGCAGCTACTGGAAAGAGTATGTTTGAGCTAGTGTATGGATTGGAGGCTAGGTTGCCAATGCACCTTAGACTTCCGACTTATTGGTCAGTTGAGGACATTTCCACAGAGCAGGATGCAGTTTAGAACAGGGTCAATCAAATTATTGAGTTAGATGAAATCAAATGAAAGGCTTATGATCAGAATTGCAGAAATTAGAGTAAGGTTAAGAAATCTTTTGACAGGTCGGCCAGATAGAGGGATTACCTCCCTTGGATTCCCTAGGAGTGAGCCTAGATGGAAGAGGTTCTATTCAAAGTGACAGCATGGATTGTGAACCTAGGCATTGTGCCTCCAAGGACACACTAAGTGAGTCAGACTTATCTCACATTTGCAAGTGTGTATAAGGACGGCAATAGTCCCCCTTTGATTTCCCGGAAGTAGCTCATGGTTGATTTGAACCTTGAGGTTGTATTTCACTAATTACATGGGAGCAGTCATCTTTCAAGTTCATGCGGGAAGACATGGATTTTTAGGAATCATTTGAGGGATAAGAAGGGGAGGCAGTTGCCTTTCATTTATCTTGCACATGAGGAACATCAGTTTTTAGTCTTTTACTAGCATGTGAGGATTGAACAGGTGAATCATCACGAGAAATATGGACATTAGGATTGGCAGGTGGTGGAAGAGGTAATGACATTATTCGGCCAGCCACGATGGTGAGAGACAACTGGTTTGATAATCTCTTTCCATCCATCATTTGCAGGGACTTATGGTTGCAAGGACATATGAGGAGGAACGGGAATGTCAGGGATGTTCTGAGGCTAGAAAGGAGGTCTTTATGGCCGAGGCTATACTATTACATGCCCAATCTAGTTAAAGAGCCCATCTTGGAACAGTTGGTTTAGTTCTTGGGGATCAACATCAAAATGAATGGAAAATCTAGGCCTTTTAGGACCTCTATTATAATTTTCCCGACCTCTGTTATTTTTTCCATGGTTGCCCCTACTGAAGAAACTCATCCTATAGCATCACTTCGTCAGTAACTAAGCCCTTAATAAACAATACATGGCATTCTTCTTGCATGAATCAACAATTGGCTTAGAAATTGACACGAGATACATGCAAATCCATCCATAACAAACCATTTAACAATCGCCAAGTGATCAGGGGGTGATAGGGTTCATCAAACATATGGAAGGAGTGTAATGAAAGAAAAGTGATATAATGATAGGGCATTTATACAAAAATATTGTTCGACAATTAATTAAATAATTTAACTGTGTAATAAAATACAAAAATAGAAGTTGCCAACCATTATTGTGTTATCTCTCTTGTCGTTGTTACACGGACCTTTTGAATTTATTTCACAAAACGGGGATGTCATAAATGAAATTGGGATTATGAGGGGAATGTAATGAGCGAAAAGTGGTAAAATGATAGGGACATAATATGGATAATGTTCATATAAAAATAAATCAAAATAAACAATCAAACATATCTCTATTCAGAGCTCCAAGTTCAATAGTATTCACTTTTCAACATTACAATTTAAACTATTACTTCCTTTACAAATTGTTTGTTGGCTTCCAAATAGTAATTCATATGCCCAGAAATATTCAATTACAATAACCTTTGTATATTTATACAATAGTCATAACAAATAGCATTGCAATCGATATGATAAACCACAATAACCCTTTGAGCTACAACCATTCATAACTTCAATGCTAAATCCTTTTAAAACCAAAAAGAATAAGCACACTACTTACAACAATTTATATCCAATACTCATTCTTTAAAACCCACGGTATTTACCACCACTTGTCCATTATTTAAACATTGTTCAACACATCCAAAATGGGTGTTAAAACTCTTAATCGGGCCCCAATCAATTCACACACAGGTTTCTTTCAAATATAATCAACATAAGGATTGAATTGAATAACATTCAACACTTCGAGCCCAAGCTTCAAATAAGAAATTAGGTACAGACTTCTTCTATAAATTCCCATCGATGGACAAAACCAAATCATGCTCAATCAACCAAGAACGCACAATACTCCATTTACCCTTGACTGGAGTAAAACGATATCAAAATTATATTTAGGTTTTAAACAAAGCAAGTGGAGATCAAGAATAGGTGGTTCGATCAAAGGATTAAGTCCTCGAAAATCGCAGACAACTCATGTCTTTCAAAATTTACCATAGACATATAACATGTAACAATACTCTCGACTGTGAGGGTTAACAAAACAATAGTCGGCCACTTCCAACAAGAAACGAAATGAAACCAATCTCTTAAACAACACTATAATATGAGCGTCCAAGGACAAAGTCGTGCCCAACCAAAAGCATGTGTAATGATTTCATTAACTTATGGGTGATGATAAACCCATAATGTGCAATGTTTTCCAGGAAACAGTGTCAGTGAGGGAAATGCAATGATAGCTAACAACTCGGGGTTTTTCCAAGTCAAGGCATAAAAACGCTTAAATCTTCCAACAGTTCGTATTGCAACCCACAGGGTCGAAAAATATCAACCACGAAGAAAAAAGGAGTGGGAAAATCTTTAAACAAAGAGACTGGTTGTAATACCTATGCGCAAAGCTCAAATCTTGTCAAATCATAATAATCAATTTCCACAGAGAAACCAAAATACGATCGAGTAGGCTTCATTGCTATTTTATCCAATAAACCTATGTGAAGATTACACATAGCAAGGAGAGAATAACCATTTCTTTTTAAAAGTGCCAGGAGTCCAGAATAATCACCATAAGAACCCACAAATACAACACCAATACACAGTTCAAATATCCCATAACAGCTTAAGAATCACACAGACCACGAGCAATCCTGAGCAAAAAATTGATTCAGAGGACAGAGTAACCATCATGGATAGAAGAGTAAGGAACCCATACCTTGAAAATAATGCGCGAGGAAGAAATCTAGAATGTATGCCTCCTTCACGATCAAACAATGTGGAGCATCAACAACTACCAGAGCCAAAACCAAAGTGTAATAATGACTAGGGTGGCAGGCTCGAGGGGTGTTTGAGTGATGTGCAGTAAATTCACGTCACTTCTCCCTTCGAACCTCATTCAATTCCAAGTACGAGCCAAGCCAATTAACCATAGCACTAAGCATTTAATCAACCACATATACATTGTCATATCACATTTTCATAGTGCACCACCCTTGATAATGTTAAACTCTTTAAAATAACAATGCACTATAAACATTACTCCATGTGCATTAACATATAACATTCAACAAGGTGTATAACTATAGTAGCAAGGGTTTAGTGCGCCCCTCCTTTGTCACAATAATACAACATTAGAATTCAAGTATAGTTCATTTATTTAAAAAGAGCCCCAATATTATCCCTTATCAAGATCCTTTAAACCAATTAATACCATGTTTAATTGCAATATAAAAAATAAAAAAAACTGATAATAATCCCTTCATCCACAGGGAAACCTTAACATAATCTATGAGTGGTCCTCAAAACCATCCAGTGTCGTGCATTAATCAACCAACCATATCATGTCACCATATCATTTTAAACCATGATTTGAAACAATGAACTGTAGAAGACTATGTTGGTATCATCACATAAGCAAACAAAATATAAGCGCAACATATCCACCATAGCGCCACAAGTCTACAAGGGGGTCTCACCTACTAGTTTATTATTAATATAATATATAATAAAGCTTGGAAATAATTTACGAGCATAGTATTCATCATTGTGTTTTTAAGCGTCAACAAGGAGGCCATTTTGATTGTTATCCCTACAGGAGGTCATCTTGGTTATTATCCTAGTACGTGAGGCCAACAAAGTACTATAGAGATAGTAGAGTACCTGAGAATACATGGGATGTCTCTCGGTTAGAAACACTGGAAAAGGAAGATGTTTATCCTTCCAACTTCAAAGGGAGTCAAACTATTTGAGAAGAAGGAAGAGACAATACCTTCTCCCCCTTCAATAGTTCAGAGGGAAACAGATATTGATCCAGCTGATCCAGTTGATCCTGTAGCTCCAGCTGATGATTCCCAGAGACATTGGAAGCAGGCAGGGAGAAGCCTACATGGGCTCGACGGACTCTGTAGTAGACAAAGGGACATGCAGTTCCTCGAGGTACATTCTGAGTTAGCAAGAGACCACAGATATTTTCGAGCTATGTTCAACTATGACCCATATCATTGAAACTGAGCCTTCTTGTCATGGAGAAGCAGCAGGTCAACAGGTTTGTTAAGATGCCATGACAGAAGAGTATCAATCCATCATGAAGAATGATGTGTGGGATATTGTTCTGATACCGGAAGGGAATTATGTGATGACTTCCAAGTGGATATACAAGATGCAACTGATGGAAGTATCAAGAAATACAAAGAAATATTTGTGGCTAGAGGATTCTATCAGGTGGAGGGAATAGATTATGATGATACATTTGCTCATGTTGCCCAAATACAATTCCATATGTACGATTATTGATCTTGTAACATCCATGGGTTGAAGACTACATCGGATGGATGTAATGACAGTCTTTCTCAATGGTGAGATTGAGGAAGAAGCTTACATCGAGCAACCAGATGGATTTGTGACACATGAGAAGGAGTCTCATGTATACAGGTTGAATAAATCCCTATATGGACTAATGCAGGCACCTCATGCTTGGTATGAGAAGATTGATGGATACTTGATGAGTTTGGGCTTCAACAAGAGTGTTAATGATCCAAAGATATACTACAACATTGTTGGTGACGAGTGCTTGATTTTGGTCCTATATGTGATGACTTATTCCTCATCGATTCAGAAAACCTTATTGATGAATGCAAGCATGCATTGGATTCTGAATTTGAGATGAAGGAACTAGGTATGATGCACTACTTCTTGGACTACGAAGTGTGGCAAGAGGACTAATGAGATTCTCTCGTGTCAAGGGAAAATACACAGTAGAGATATTGAAGAGATTTGGGATGATGGACTGCAAATCCATGCCTACACCGATGGAGATGGATTTGAAGAAAATGAATGAGGATTCTACTGATTCAAGCGAGATTGATCCACATCCTTACCGATAGTTGATTGGATCATTGATTAAAACCAGACCTGATATATGTTATGTAGTGAATGTACTCATCCAGTTCATGAATCAACTGAGATAGACACACTGGATAGCAACGAAGCATGTGTTGAGATATATACGAGGCACAGTTGTATATGGCTTGAGATATTCCTCCGGTGTAGACATGAGATTGCAAGGATATGCCAATGCAAATTGGGCAAGGAGCATAGTGGACTGGAAGAGCACATTCGGTTGTTGTTTTACTTTGGGATCTTCAATGGTTTCTTGGTGCAATAGGAAACAAACCTATGTGGCTTTGAGTACCACAAAAGAAGAGTACATAGCATTATGTGTGGTAGTCTTCAAAGTAGTGTGGCTTCGCAAGATCCTTACAGACTTATTTGGACATGATATGGATTCCACCGATATCCATTGTGATAACCAGAGCTTTGTGAAGCTCTCCCAGAATCTTGTGTTTAACGATAAATTGAAACACATTGAGATATCGTGCAGATGAACGCAGTACATGTGCAGTACCTTTCTGCACACGAGTAGGTTGCAGATGTCTTCATCAAACCACTCTCCAGGACGAAGTTCGAGTACTTCCGTGAGAGACTTGGACTGGTGGAGAATGCCTCCCTAGCTGAGAGGGAGTTTTGATGATTGCAGCATTGTGTGACATTCTCTAGGTCATTCTCCTCTGGACTGAGTTGATTCGATCTGTGAGAGGGTCCATGTGATGGGTGTGTCATTCTCCTATGGAATAAGTTGAGACAATGTGTTCCCATGTGTTGGGTGTGCCCATGTGATGGGTGTGCGTCAGACTCTAGACTGAGTTTTTATGACATGTGGTCTCTTGTCTACTCTTCTGGACTGAGTTGAGATGACCTGAGATGGTATCATGCCTTGTACTCCTCTGGACTGAGTTGGGTCAGCTTGACATGGTCTCATGCCTTGTACTCCTATGGAATTAGTTGAGTCAGCTTGAGACGGATCTCTAGATGGTACTCATGTGGACTCAGTTGAGTGATCTGTTGAGAGTGACGTCCCTGTGGATGAGAATAGGTGGATGTGTCCCTACTGGTTGAGCACTAGATGATGTGAGACATCCCTTACTATATTTTTAGATATTGAGACATTGGTAAAACACTAATTTATGTTGTAAAGGGTACAACTTGGCCCCACCATGAAAAGATAATTAATATTGTGTAATTATTAATTATATTATTAAGTTGTACATGTCGGCCCTATTGTGCCAATAGACACATCATTTGATGTGATAAGTTTTGTATAAATAAGAGTGGAACCCCATTGTGGATCACACTCAATTGTCATCTCATGATTTCAGAAGTTGTGGTCTGAAATTATGAGGAATGAAATTCGCACTTCTCTAGGAGTCAGTTTTCTCAGTCATAGAAACACGCTTTAGTGTGCTAGGTTTGGTGGTGGAATGGTGGATATTCTCTTGGGTTGTTCCATTGATTGAGAAGGGTTTTCTCAAGATACTTCTTGTGTTATTTTGTGCATGGTTATTCTTCTTGTGATCTTGGTTTACTGCAGCTTGTGTATTGTTGATGCAGTGGTTATGGTTGTAGCTTATGCTAAACATAAATCGTCAAAAATGCATGAGCTAAGCATCTTAAAATTCAATAGGTAATGAGAGAGGTTTGGAATTATCTTTAATCAAAGTTTGAATATGAGGTCAAGAAATCCTCGAAACTCATTCGATCATATCTACTTACACCAATATGTTGTGATAGCACTCAATTTTTTATGGAAATTTTAAGTGTCTTTAGCATCCTTGTGCTAAACTTTTGAAATATTTTTGTTCATTTGCCCTAGTTCATAAATTCCAATTTACTCATTGAGTTAGGGAGAGTCTTAATTCATAAATATTTTCTCCAAACACCTATGGCCTTTGTCTTTTTAACCTGCATAACCAAAAACCAACTTTTAGTAGTTTTTCCTAAATATTTATTTTGTTGATTTCCCTATGGTTTGATTTTAGTTTCCTTTTCAATAAATGAGTTTATTGACTTTGATAGAATATGTGGTGTGTGCTTTAAAGTGGCTTAAACCTAGATCACACTATGTATTATCTTACAAGTCAAATCTATCCTAAGACTAAGCCACTAGTCGACAATCAAGCCATAAATTAAGCCAACATTCCAGTTGTTCGATGCTTAGTGAAATTACAAATGCCTGATTTGCAGGATGCATGCGCAGGTGCCATGATGAGATGTCAATGCAGTGTTGTTTAAATATTCTACAGGTGTTGAAGAACTAAATGTATCCATGATATATATGATTATGTTCCCCACTTCTCACCCATTCCACCGTTTTCATGCATGGATGTGCAGAGCGCAGTGCGCTGCCAAATCTCCTGGGTGCTGCGTTTTCTCCTGGGCACTGCCAACTCTCCTGGGCACTGCGAATTCCACGAGCGCTACCCAATATCCTGGGCGCTGCGAATTCCATGGGCGCTACCCACTCTCCTATGCACTACCAAATATCCTAAATAGGAAACACAGGTAGGTGCTACCTAATTTCTGGCAGAGACAGATTCTTGCACAAAGACACACTAGAGTGGCGCTACCTAATTTCTGGCAGAGACAGATTCTTGCAAAAAGACGCACTAGAGTGGCGCTACCTAATTTCTGGCAGAGACAGATTCTTTCACAAAGACGCACTAGAGTGGCGCTACCTACAGGTACCAGGAATGTAGGGGTCCCGAATTATCATCTTAATGAATGACTGATGATGTGGAAGATAGACAGAGATAATAGTTGATAGCATGATGATAGTTACAAGCATTAAAATACACTTGGCACATATGGAGATGCGCATCAACAGAAGATCAAGTTAGTTCGATGTTGGTTGGATCAATGACCAACATTTTCCCTTTTTGTAGCAGTTTGTTAATAGTTGTTAGCCTAGGTGTTTGATTAATAGTTGTTGTTGGATAATTCGATGAGGGGAAGGGCAAGCTCACACCTCCAGTTGTTTCCTTCCCTTTCTATTATAAATCCATGTTCCAATTTAGGAAAGAGGGGTTTGAATGGTTGAGTTGAGGCTCCCAAGTTGTAATCTTTTGACTGAGTGGTTTGTGCTCGGGTTATGTATTGGACTTGAGAATTTTTTATTAATGGAAGTCAACTTCTCTTCATTTTCTTATTTCTTCTTACTCTGAATTCTCATTAATGGACGATCCTTGTGAGATGTTATAGTTGTATTATAATGGATGTTTGATTATGATGCTACTGTAAATGTTTTCAGGGTCTTAAAGTTTAGTTTCAAGAGGATCTTGTGATTGATATTTTATTCACATAGATGCTAGAAGGCCTGATGCTTATAGCAGACTTGTTCATTATTCTCACCAAGTCTTCCCTCTACTCATATTTATCCTTAAACAATTGATTGAAGTTAATAAAGACCTCATTTGCTTGTGCATGCTAGCCCAGATTTATGAGTTAAAACCTTATTATTTTGAGTCTTGTCCATTTGACATTTTAAAAAATCATTTGCATTTACAAATATTTTGATGTTACCAAGCTCATATGATTACAGTCTAGGGTGAATTTTGGAGTGATAACATAAATGGTGTCGTTGTCGGGGATAGATTTGACCAGATTGAAGAGTTCCCTAGGAAGAACGACATAGATCCAGATCTTGACGGTAGACAAGAGAGGGATACATAAAATTGACTGCAATCATCTACCTGGCGACTCCATGAAGACGAACCTGTTGGAAGAATCCATTGTGGGAACAAGCTTGGACAGAAATGGAAGGCAGAGGCAAGTTTAGGTATCAAGTTATGAACTTCTTTCTGGAACTTGGGCTCTTTATCCTTCATTCTTTCTTAAATTTCCCTTCACACATTAGGAGAATCATAATCTTCTTTGTATACTCTAAGGACCACCAACCAGCTCTTGCATATTCCTTTTTCAAACAAGTAGATTTACCCCCTTCCCATGTCATTGATGAGGTTCATAAACATTTTTTTAATCAGTATGAACCTTATGATTATCTCCCCTCTCTAGATTTCAAAGTTGATTTATTACCTTCTAACATTCCCTCTGTTGTTAATAACCAGCCTGTTGAAATTCAACATGCACCAAATGATTATTGTCCTTTTGCAAATAATAAAATTGATTCAATTCAGGTTGCCAACTCCTCTGACCTTTATCAACAACCTTCTAGTGTTCAGCAACCCACTGAATTCCAGCTTAAGGTTAGGGGAAAGATGTTTGGACCTCTAAAGTTTCCATCCTTTCTTCATCCTTACCCTCTCAGATTTGTAGACTACCTACCCACTTTTTCTGGAAAACATAACACTACAGGAGAAGAGCATTTGTCATCCTTTCAAGACTTCATCGATAATATGGAAATATTGCATGAAGATATTATCATGATGATTTTCTCTAAATATTTGATTGGAGATATGATCTAGGTGGATATTGGTGGCCACCCACCATTTCCAAATGGCTCAAAACAGTTTTCTGACCATTTTGGCAATTTACTATTTTTAGCAGTTTTTCGAATCCTGAACTTCTGGAGCCGTTTTGAGGCCCTAAACGACGTTTTTTGGGGTATGTTGCGGTTGCAAAATCTCATCGTGAAATTTTGTGGAAAATTGTGTATTCCTCGGATAGATATTTCCAATGAGCTATCATACGCCTAAAACGGAGATCGTATGCAAAAGTTACGACCCCGGGAAGCTGATGTACCAACTTACCCAAACGGGGCCCACATGACTTTTTGCGCTTCATCTCCTAGGGTTAGGTTTTTGGATGTATAGGACTTTTGGCATTCCCGTTTATTGTAAAAGGGCCTTCAGAGCCTCATTTTAATCATCTTCTTGCGAATGCGAGTAGCCGTCACATCTCTTCTCAAAGATAAGCTGCCACCATTCTAGCGAGTCTTTCACTCTGTATTTTTACAGTCTCTGTACATTTCTTCCATTAATAGAAATCATGTATTACTGTATATCTGTGTTTATGGTTGCATCTCTGATACATTTATGTTATATTATTGAACATCTGTGATATCTCTATGCATCTCTTTATTATATCTCCGATCTCATTTCGTGTCGAAAATAATCCAGATCAAGATGTTGCCTTGTGGTTCAAAAATATGGAAGTTGCTTCCATTGGTTCATGGGATGAACTCTATGACACCTTTTTTAAATACTGGGGAGAGATAAAGTCATTTGTTTAGTACCTAAATGAATTCACTACTTTGAGAAGAGGAAAAAATGAATTTTTGTCTGCTTTTAATCGATGGTTTCACAACTTGTATTACAGCCTGCCCCTGGAAATTAAACCTTCTGAGACTGCTTCCATGGTGTATTACACAGTGTCTCAACACTCTGACCTTGTTTTGTATCTTAGGGAAAGAAAATCTATATCTTTATCACAGTTATTCATGGATGTTGACGAAGTGGAGGAGAACCTCTAAGCTTGTGGCAGGATTCAAAGCCAGCATCATGTCATCTCTGAACATGAGGCATATTTTATTTGTTGTC
This sequence comes from Picea engelmannii, assembly GCA_009831015.1. Taxonomy (NCBI): domain Eukaryota; kingdom Viridiplantae; phylum Streptophyta; class Pinopsida; order Pinales; family Pinaceae; genus Picea; species Picea engelmannii. The sequence continues at coordinate 363,360 of ML782691.1, read as the reverse complement.
CATATGAAGAAAGGATAGTGGATGATTTGGTCCTCGAAGCATGTATCTTTGACAACCTTTCCTCTGAGGAAGTCACTATCTCAAACATTGACCAAGAGCATCTTGTTTTTGACAAACACTTTGGTAATGAATACTTTGTTGTTAGAGAGCATCCTTAAACAAGACATTATGAATGTCAAGAGTCAAAGGTTCGTTATGGACAACCTATTTTTGATGGAAATACCAGTGATGGTGATGAACAGAATTTTTCTATGGTTTGTTTGGAACCTCTTAGCACTATTCATGTACATGATGATTATGCTCCTGATCCTTGTAAATGCTATGGAGGTGTTGAAAGGGATTTTCATATAAATCTAATCTCTTATCCATCACCAACAAATGAACAACCTTGTCTTAATAAAAACCATGTGTATGAGCAGCAGACTATCCCCATGGTATATGCAGAGATGATCACCAATCAACCAACATGTGGTTCTGAAGTTACAAAGAAGATATTCGACCCACATATTCCTGTGTCTGTCATTCAAACAAGTTTTCCTATAGAAGACATCAAACAAACTGTCAGCAACTTTGAAACAATGAAGGTAACCTTTCATAAATTAATCAAGAATTACTTTCAGTTTCATGACCCTATCAATGAGTATATAGAGTTGCACTTTTCAAATGCTTTGGAGCATGCAAAATTGATCTTTTTATCAGCATGTCCAGGTGAGTATGGTTTCTTGGATGAATTTTTATCACTGTTGTTACATTTCAAACATCATTTGTTGATCAGTGACAAAGACGAGGTTTCTTCAATTTTAAAATTGCTTGAATGGTTGTTATGGAAGGAAGAGTTTACCTAACCAATTGCAGATTTGGTTAGAGTAGAGTAGGGTAGGAAATAAGCTCATTGCCCGATCATTTCTTTTCTTCTAGCTTGCAGCAGAAATATCAGTCAGCTTGTGTGAATAAAGGCATGTTTTGAAGGTTTTCAGAGATCAGTTGCACAAACCAGATGACTCCATGGCCCAATGGATAAGGCGACTGGAACTACTAGGTTCTTGGATCCTAACAGGGAGGTCTCCATCCCAGTTGGAGCCAAATGTTAGCACTCAATTTTTTATGGAAATTTTAAGTGTCTTTAGCATCCTTGTGCTAAACTTTTGAAATATTTTTGCTCATTTGCCCTAGTTCATAAATTCCAATTTCCTCATTGAGTTAGGGAGAGCCTTAATTCATAAATATTTTTCTCCAAACACCTATGGCCTTTGTCTTTTTAACCTGCATAACCAAAAACCAACTTTTAGTAGTTTTTCCTAAATCTTTATTTTGTTGATTTCCCTATGGTTTTATTTTAGTTTCCTTTTCAATAAATGAGTTTATTGACTTTGATAGAATATGTGGTGTGTGCTTTAAAGTGGATTAAACCTAGATCACTCTATGTATTATATTACAAGTCAAATATATCCTAAGACTAAGCCACTAGTCAACAGTCAAGCCATAAATTAAGCCAACATTCCAATTGTTCGGTGCTCAGTGAAATTGCAAATGCCTGATTTGCAGGATACATGCGCAGGTGCCATGATGAGATGTCAATGCAGTGTTGTTTAAATATTCTACAGGTGTTGAAGAACTAAATGTATCCATGATATATATGATTATTTTCCCCATTTCTCGCCCATTCCACTGTTTTCATGCATGGATGTGCAGAGCGTAGTGCGCTGCCAAATCTCCTGGGTGCTGCCAACTCTCCTGGGTGTTGTGAATTCCACGGGTGCTACCCAATCTCCTGGGCGCTACGAATTCCACTGGCTCTACCCACTCTCATGTGCGTTATCAAATCTCCTGAACAGGAAACCCTGGCAGGTGCTACCTAATTTCTGGCAGAGACGAATTCTTGCACAGAGACGCACTGGAGTGGCGCTACCTATAGGTACCAGGAATGTAGGGGTCCCAAATTATCATCTTAGTGAATGAATGATGGTGTGGAAGATATATAGAGATAATATTTGATGGCATGATGATAGTTTCAAGCATTAAAAGACACTTGGCACATATGGAGATGCCCAACAATAGAAGATCAAGTTAGTTTGATGTTGGTTGGATCAATGACCAACATTTTCCCTTTTTGTAGCAGATTGTTAATAGTTGTTAGCCTAGGTGTTTGATTAATAGTTGTTTTTCGAGAATCCGATGAGGGGAAGGGCCATCTCACACCTCCAGTTGTTGCCTTCCCTTTCTATTATAAATCCATGTTCCAATTTAGGAAAGAGGGGTTCGAATGGTTGAGTTGAGGCTCCCGAGTTGTAATCTTTTGACTGAGTGATCTGTGCTCTAGTTATGTATTGGACTTGAGAATTTTTTATTTAGGTATTTTAAATTTAATTTGAAAAACATTTCAAACTAACCATTCTCATGTTTTATGGTAAGATTATTGAATTCAAATTCTTTAACTATGAAGTTATTCCTATTGATATTTTTAGTTACAAAGAAGGCCATGTAAGATGGAAATGGTGGATAAATTAGGGCTACGATAAAGTTTGATCCTATCATGTGAAGTTGGACTTAGGGGCCTAAGGAAGTATATCACTATAGGGATGAACACTTTAGATGATACATCCATTTATTTGAGATGCTACAACCCTTTATCTCTTCCTTTCAATCTCAAGGAGGATAAAAATAAAGGGTGAAGAGGAATTAAGAACACACTCCCTTGTACAAATATCTCTTAGGTTTAGATACCCTTTTTTTCCACATGTTCCATAAGTGTATATAAAAGGGTCTTGGTTCTCCCAACATTTGAAATTGTGAATGTGAATTTGAATGGTCATCAATGATCCTCATAATAATAAAGCACAAACATCGTTGTCAAGTAGCATAGGTTAATATGCACTATTTTTGTCACACTTATTATATGTTAACAATGTTTCCAAACCCCAAGGGTTAGCTCAAGTAGTCACTATCCAAATGTGAGATCTATGCCCCACAGTCAAGGAGGTCACAAGTTCAATTGTCTCAATCCTCTTGTGGTTAAGCTCTATAATCAGGGTTGATGACTTACCCCATTTACCATTCATGGATAATGGGGAAGTACTCGAAGGGATTTCCATGAGGTTTTCCTTGGAAACAAAAGGTTAACGATGTTGCATCCTCTCATTGTTATATTTAACTCATAAACCCCAACTTCCTTAGAGGATTTTAGAAGATTCTTCTTGTTTTTCGTGTGCACAATTTAGATTGATAGTGTGTACTTAAATTAAATCACCTACAAATAGTAATATTGTAAACAAAATATCTCATTATGTGACCATCCACTTGTCTTTTTACCAAACTCTTTCTTTCAATTTTGTTTCCTTGCTTATGTTGGCTCATTTGTGTAATCCAAATCAAAAATCCCATATTCTTGAGAGGGAAACAATGTTGGGTCCTCTCTTCATTCTACTTAACTTAGGAACCCCAAGTTGTCTCATTTTGTGTAATTCAAATGAGCCAAGGAAAGGAAAAATAATGTGCCAATGTTGTTTCATCCTACTCATCTTTGTCATAGTCTTTCAACTTAAGTCCATATATGTGAACTAATTGTAAGCCCATATATGTGAACTTAAAATAGTGGGAGAGGAAGAGAAAAGGAAGAGAGGGATGAGGGAAAGAGAAAGAGAAAACGAGGGAAAGGGAGAAGAAAATGAACAGAAGGAGGTAAGAAAAAGATAAAAATGGAGAGGATGGGGGGAATAAAAAGACGAGGGGAAGAGGGGAGTGTTAAATTTTCACTATGCTAGGCTCAAGCACGAGGTTTATTTCATTTTATCATTTACTTGAACCATAAACAAATGCATCTACATAATGAACAAGTGTTTCAATAACCAAGATCACAAGAAGAATAAACATGCACAAGAACACAAGAAATATCATGGGAAAACCCTTCTCAACAAGGGAGAAAAAGCTAGCAATACTTTGCTATATTCTCAAGATAATATCCTCCAACCATGAAATGCTAATGCACACAAGAGGGTGTTCTACTACCTTGAAACTTGTGCCCAAGAGAGGTGTGCACTTCAGCCCTAAAGTTTACTTGCTGAAATTTCCAAATGACAAGTGACTTATGTGTTTCCTCAATGGGGAATTCACCTTTATTTATACTAGAATAGACAGATCAAAAGTGGTGTCTATTGGCACAACAGGGTCGACCTCAATAACTCGACGAATAATTAATTACTACAATAAACATTAATTATCTTTCACATATGGTGGAGTCGACGTGTACCCTTTACATCACAATTAGGGTTACAAGTAAATATTACTCTCATATAATATAGCAAGGGATCTCACACATCCACTAGTGCTCAACCACTAGGGGCACGTCCACATGTGCTCAGCCATATGGACATCCTACTCAACAGATCTCTATCTCACTGTGTCCACAGGAGAATCATTTGGAGTACCATCTCAAGCCTGACTCAACTGAGTCCACAAGGTAGGAGACCACACGTCATAACAACTCAGTCCAGAGTCTGACGCACACCCATCGTATGGGCACCTTCACCCCACATAGGTGTACACATCGTTTCATATCAATCCAGAGAGGAACGACACACCCATCTCATGGGAATCCTCACCCCACACAGGGGCACACATCATCTCATCTTAGTCCAAAGATGAATGGCACACCCATCTCATGGGCACACCCAACACATGGAATCTCTCACAGATCGAATCACTCATTCTCATAGGATAACCTATCATGGAGGATGTCTCACGAAGTTGTAATCATCAACACTCCCTCTTAGCTAGGGAGGCATTCTCCACCAGGCCAAGTCTCTCATGGAAGTACTCGAACTTTGTCTTCGCAAGCGGTTTGGTGAAGATATCTACAATTTTCTCATGCGTAGGAAGATACTACACGTGTACTTCTTTCCTCTGCACCATATCTCTGATATAATGATATTTTATCTCAATTTGTTTCTATCTATCATGAAACACAGGGTTCTCAGAGAGATTCACACAGCTCTAGTTATCACAATGAATAATGGTAGGATCCATCTCATGATCAAATAAATCTATCAAGAGTTTGTGAAGCCACACTACTTCGTGGACTGCCACACTCAACGCTATATACTCTGCTTTTGCAGTACTCAAGGACATAGAACTCTGTTTCCTGCTGCACCATGAAACCATGGCAGACCCTAAGGTAAAACAACAATCGGATGTGATATTCCAGTCCACTACGCTCCCTACTTAATCTACATCGGAATATCACTACAAACTCATGTCTACACTGGAGCCATATATCATGCCATATCCATTTGTGCCTCGTAGATATCTCAATACATGTTTTGTTGCTATCCAGTGAGTCTATCTCGGTTGACTCGTGAACTGACTAAGTACATTCACTGCATAGCATATATTAGGTTTGGTGTTAACTAGATACATCAATGATCCAATCAGTTTCCGGTACAAATGTGAATCAACCTCGCCTGAATTAGTAGAGTCATCATTCATTTTATTCAAATCCATCACCATCGGTGTAGGCATGGATTTTTAGTACATCAAAGCGAACTTCTTCAATATCTCCACTATATATTTTCCTTGAATCAGTAAAATCTCATCATCCCTCTACCATACTTCTAGTCCCAAGAAGTAGTGCATCATACCCAAGTCCTTCATCTCGAATTTAGAATTCAATGCTTGCTTGCATTCAGAAATAAGTCTTTCCGAACCGGTGAGGAATAATTCATCCACATACAGGACCAAGCTCAGGCACTCGTCACCAGCAATGTGATAATATAGGTTTGGATCAGCAACACTTTTGTTGAAGACCAAACTCATCAAGAATCCATCCATCTTCTCGTACCAATCATGAGGCGCCTTCTTTAGTCCATATAGGGATTTCTTCAACCTGCACACATGAGATTTCTCATTGTGTATCACTAATCCTTCTGGTTTCTCGATGTAAACTTATTCCCCAATCTCACCACTGAAAAATGTTGTCTTTGCATCCATCTGATGTAGTTTCCAACCCATGGATGCAGCTAGTGCAATGATAGTCAGATGGAGGTGTACCGGGATACTGGAGAAAATGTCTCCTCATAATCAATTCCCTCCACCTGTAAGAATCCTCTGGCTACAAATATCATTTTGTATTTCTCGACACTTCCATCAGCTGCATGCTTAATTTTATAGATCAACTTGGAAGTTACTACAGACTTCCCTTCTGGTCTCAGAACAATATCCCACACATCATCCTTCAATATGGATTGATACTATTCTTCCATGGCATCTTGCCATACATGTTGACATGTTGCTTCTCCATGACAAGAAGGTTCAATATCAATGATGTGGCTCATGGCTAAAAATAGCTCGAAAATCTCTTTGGTCTCTTTCTCTCTCAGAATGTGCCTTGAGGAGATGCAAGTCCCTCTGCCTCCTGTGAAGTTTTTCGAGCCCAAGAAAGTCTTTTATGGCCTATTGCAATGTCTCTGGGAACATCAACTGGAGAAACTGGATCAACTGGAACAATGTTTGTCTCCCTATGAACTATTGAAGGGGGAGAAGGCATTGTTTCGCTATCAATCTCCATCTGAGATTATCTGGATATTTGAAAGGATATATCTTCTTCAAAGATGAAATCTCTACTTACCTCAAGCTGTCTCTGACCATGGATGTATATTCGGTAATCCTTTGAAGATTCATTATATCCCAAAAATGTACCCTTTCTTCCTGAGGGGTCTAGCTTGGATCTCTTTTCTTTAGTTACATGAAGATATATTGGACACCCAAATATCCTGAAGTGTCCTACCCTAGGATTCATTCCAGTGAAGGCTTCTTCAGGAGTCATGTTCTTCAAAATCTGGTGAGGACTCTTCTTCTAACCATATATTGTTGTCATGGATGTTTCTTCCCATAGAATCATAGGTAGATGTTGATCATGTATCATTTCTTTGGTTGCTTCAATGATGGTTATGTTCTTCCTCCTTCTCAAATAGTTTTCACTCCTTCTAAGTCAAGTGACTCCCTATGAAGTCTGAAGGATAAATATCTTCCTTTGTTGTTAACCTACCTGGAACAAGAAAACAAATGAAAAGAAACAAGACAAGAATATCTCCTAGAGGAGAATAATGAGTACATCTCTAGAATCAAAACTATTAAAGGATTCTTGTCACAGATATAACTCCTACTTGGAATGTAGAAATCTTAGAATTGTAGGTTAGAGGCATGATAATTAAAACAATCAATCCTAGAGTCTTCACTGCCAGTTTGTTGTTCCTCTAAATGCACTGAGATCCCTCTGGATCCATGATTGCAGCAAAGGTTCCTTCCTCTTGCAAGTACCCTCATGAAAATGATAAAAATAATATATATAAGTGCATACTTGAGAGTGTTGATATGAAGAGGAAGGCTTCATATTTGATGTCTTAATCTCTCTGATGTGACTCTGGATCTATCTTCCAATCGTATTCATGTATTATGAAGTTTCTTGATTCCTCAAGCCTATCTTCCAACAAATTTGTGTTCTTCATGGTTTGCAGATACTTCCACAAACCCTTAGCAACTAGGATAGGAAACCTAATGGCTAGGATAGGATAGCAAGATTAGGTTTTGTTGGACTTATGAATGAAAAACATAAGCCTTAAGAGAGTCACAAGAATATTGGTGAGCTGTAGAACTTCTTTAATGGGTTGTAGAAACCCTAAAACTGAAATTTCTGCAGAAAATTCTGGAACCCTAGAAACCCTAGGGCCAAAAAATCCAAAATTCTCAAAATTTCAATCTGAGAGTTGTTGGAGGTGCGTTGAGGAAGGTCGTACACCCCTATTCCAATTTTATCCCCAACTTCCA
>ML782691.1:307097-321789 GCA_009831015.1 Picea engelmannii | reverse complement strand
AAAAAAATTATATATATAGTCCCTAGCAAAATGACAGTCCAAATATATGCTTTGTTGTCTCCAGTTTACTACACACTAGACAAAGTTCATTCGTCAACTCACTCTTAGCCAAATGGGCCTTGGATGGTAGCCCCTGATAAATAACTAGTCATAGAATGACCTGAAGTTTGTATGACAAGTGAATAGGCCAAACAGCATCTAGTTATATATAGTTTATATTATATATAAACTATATATTTTATATATAATATAAAGTATAAAGAGCTAAAGGCCATGCCAGGTTTAGGAGATATCATTGAACTGTGAACCATCTTGTTACCTTTAGGATCATTGTAGAGGAGTTTCGCAATACTAAAACCAATCATTTTTGTTGTTTTGTTGACTTTAGAAAATCTTTTGACATGGTTCCTAAGAAAAACCTTTGGAATAGGTTGGAAGAGATAAAAGTGTCTCTCGCGTTGAGGGTTGTTGCAATAAGGATGTATGAGAAAGTTATTGCTAAGTTTAAAAAAACTGAGGGCTGGTCAAAAGAGATTAATTGCAATATCGGAGTCAAACAAGGTTGTCCCTTGTCCCCTACCTTTTTTGGTATATACATTGACAAGTTAAAAGATTGCTTGGAAAAAGCAGGTTGTGTCGACCCTACTCTCATTGGTATAGTCATCAATCTTCTTCTTTATGCAGATGATATCATTCTTATGGAAAGGAGTCCCCGTGATATTGAAAACCAACTAAGAATCCTCAAGGAGTTTTTCTCTAATATGGGTATGATTGTTAATACCGATAAGACTAAATTCATTATTATTAAATCCAATCAAATCCTGTATGATACCTTCGTATATGACAACAACAACTTGGAGGAAGTGACTTCATACAAATATCTTGGAATTGATATTCGCCACAAACTCAATTGGAATTATAACATTGAGAAAATGATTATTGGGGGATGGAAAGCTTATTATGGGCTTGAAAATAATTGTAAATAGGTTGATCTATGGAGTTGGGATAAGAAGAAACTCCTCTTTGAGACTCTTGTTACACCTGTTATTCTTTATGGATGTGAATTCTGGGGCTGTAGTATCTATCGTGAATCTTGGAAAAAGATAGAGCAAATACAAAATAATTTGATAACCTATAATCTCAAAATTAAAGGAAACACGCCCTATCCCATCCTCCTCTTAGAAACAAGCCTCTCCCCCATTGAGATTATGGTTATGACTAGATACCTAATGTATAAGAACAAGTTAAACAACATGGAAGACAAAAGGCTTCCTAAAATTGCTTCAAAATCGAGTCATAACCACCATAGACTCAAATGAGGATGGCATAAAGATGTATGCTCTTGGCTAAACTATTGGGGAATCATGGAAGACACCATTTTGCAGAATAAAGATACTATTAAAAAAAATATCAAATCAAAATTTGAGAAAATGTGGTGTGATAAAGAGTTAAAGGAAAAAAGAAAATTAAGGTATTATAAGGATGTAATCAACCCTAATCTAGAATATCAAAATTATCTATATGTTTTTCCAAGTGTAAAGAAAAAAATAAGCATTGCTAAGATAAGAACAAATTCTCACGAGCTCCATAGTGAAACTGGGCGTTGGTCAATTCCTAAAATGCCATGGGATGAAAAAGTGTGTCGCCTTTGTGACACTAAGAAGGTTGAAGATGAAAAGCACTTTCTCTTAGATTGTCCAGCCTATACCCATATTAGATCTCATTTTCAAAATATTTGTCATACTACCAACCTTTCTAACCTCTTAACTCAACAAAAGTATGGTGATCTTGGAAAGCTTCTCTTAATGATTTTCAAGCATAGAAACAAAATTCTAAAGAATCACAAGTAATCACTTACCATCTTAAGGTCTGACAGACCAATTCGGTCTTAGTGGACATTAATCATAATCATCATCATCATCATCATATAATTTTATTTTATTTTGCCTTTTTTCTCTTTAGTTTTTTAAGTTTTTCTTTATTTATTTATTTTAATATAAATTTGCTTTTAAATTTTTTAATTTTTTTTATTAATTTCAATTGTTTTATTTTCCTTAGTTTTTTTAGTTTTTAATTTATAAAAATAAAATTAAATTAAATTTTTTTGTTAAATATTCAAAAATGGTGTTATTTAATTACAATTATTTTTTATGTATTGAAGTAAAGGTGAACAATTTGTTAAAAATGATGTTTTCCACTATATTTTAAAAGTATGGAATTATAAATTAATTAAGGAGACACAATTATATGAAAAAATATTAATTTCAAAAAAGTAAATGATAAAAAATATTTTTAAGATTGAAAGAAGTATGGAAAAATGATTAAAAACACCATTGAAAAAAAAAATAAAAAAATTTGAAAATAGATGAAAAATAAGCATTAAAAAAAATATTGTAGAAATATTATGGATCAAAAAATTTAAAATATCAAAATACCACCTAAAAGGGGAGGGGGTGGCTACCGGTAACACCATTTTTAAAAACGAGGTAAAAAATGTGACCCTTGAAAAAATGAGAACTCGGCAAAGTTCTCATTAAGTTGGTAATATTGTTAACAAATATTTCATAAAAACAAGGCACACTTATAGAAAGCCATCAATTATTGTAGTGAACTCAAAAAGAGGAGAGAAAACAACTTGATTAAGGCCACATGATTCTAGCAATAACAGAGCATGTGGTAATCCTCTTATAGATTTAATGTATATAAACCACAAAATCAAGTTAGGGGAGTGAGCAATTGCAAAAATGTTAGGCATGCACTTCTTAATTGATAATATTTTCTATTTACTTATATTGGATGTGCATCATGAAACTATATTAAACATAGTTAGGTAGTTTTTTTAGTGCTTTAATTGATGAAAAATTCTTGAGAAGATTGATTGGTGTCTTTCTCATTTTCATACCAAAATTCTAAAAGAGATGGACCAAATGTAGGATATGTGCAACTTTCATGCTTAGTGGATTGGACATACAAACTCAAAATTAGGAAATGAAGACTCAATGAAAGTATGACTCTAAGAACTACAGTGTGCAACCACTTGAGTTTTAAGAAAATTCATCAGAATCCATTCTACATTATTGTTGATCAAAAATGTTGATCACCTAGATTTTCCGCTCTTTGGAATAATAATAAAAAAAATATTAGAAGGAGGAATTTTTGTATGCTCATCATTGCATGGCATAGCCCTTAGTCTCATCTTCATCATGTGTTTTGTGGTATCAAAATCCAATTTTGTATGCCCGAGATATTCATAGGTTTTTTCAAACCACCCGACAAAGAGATTGCAAGAAGAGCTTTGAAGAATTGCAAAAAGAAATTGTTTCTAAGTGGTGAGCCCCTCTTCCCCTCTTCTTCCATGTGTAACAATTAATCATTTTTCAACTTACATTTCCCCCTCCTTTCACCTCCTCCAACATTTTCCATCTCCTCTCCATCTCCATACTTAGCCATTTTTACAAGTTCCTCTATTATCCCTTCACTTCTCTTCTCATCTCATACTTAGTCATTTCTCTCTTCCACACTACTTTCCATACCTGTCCATTTTTCTCATTATTCTCATATTCCCTTAGCCATTTATCTCATACTTAGCCTCATATACCCTTCACTTATCTTCTCATACTTAGTCATTTCTCTCACATTCCTTACTCTCTTCTCCATACTTAACCTACTCCATATTCCATACTTGGTCATTTCTCTCACATTCCTTACTCTCCTCTCCATACTTAACCTATTCCATATTCCATACTTAGCCAATTCTAGGTTCATTATTCCATATTCTACATATTCCATACTTGGTCATTTCTATGTCTATTTCACTATTTCCATTTTCATTTCTTTTCCATTATTTCCTTTTCCATTTTCCTTTCTATATTTCACGTAATTGTTTTTCCTTTTCCATTTTTATTATCATATTTCACTTAAGTCTTTTCATATTTCTTTTCCATTTTTCACATAACTCCTCCCCAACACTTGGTCAAATTCCTTATGATTTACTATGGGTCCGTGTGATTTCTATGGATCTTCCATATACTATACCCCGCTCCTCCCGATCCCGATCCACTTCTTCATACTTAGATATTTTCCACCATCGCAATTGTGCATTAACCCCGCGACCTTTTTATACTCTATACTTAGTTTTTTTTATGAAAATTTACCTTACCTACCTCCGCAGTCATGTAACCTCGTGAACACTTCATTTATTTTAATATTATTTCTCAGAAACCATTCTTATCTTAAGTTATGTCCCTTTATTTTTAGGCACAACTCCCAATGACACATGGCAGTCAAGACCTATTATATATGGGCACGTGGCACTGAGATGGACCCATCCCTTGATGGCATGTGGCAGTGAGGTCGACCCATCCCCTAATGACACATGGCAATGATTTGGACCTAGCCACATGTGACACATGGCAAGTGACTGGTGGTAATTGGACATGACATGTCAAGCATTCATAGGTTGACTAGGCAATGATTGTGAGATGATTGGGCAATGACTGGGTGACCAAAATTTTATTAAGTCATGAATTTTTTCTAAGGCACAAGAAATACACTAAGCCTCCACTCACCATAATTCATGTGGGACTAAAGAGGGAAAAATTAAATCAAGGGATGAGATTGATCCACGAACTAGATTGACGGATGTTGAGAAGTAATCTTCCGGAGCTCATAACTCATGATCCAAATGGTTGTTTTGGGAAAGCGATACCTTGTTGAAAAGGTAGTTTGACCAGGAATACAATAGGATAGGATTAAATGGATAAATTTGGCCATAATTATTTCAAAAAATAAAATATCAGTCAACTCACTTTTCATTGTTGATGATTGCAGCTTCGTGAGACATTCTTCAGGTCTTCTCCCCAGAGCAGTGGGTTGGGTCGACCTGTGCCTTCTCCCTACCTTATCCTCAATGGAATGAGATGGGTTGAACTGAAATAGGTCTTCTCCTCAGTTGTGTTGGGCTAAGTTGACCTGAGATGGGTCTTCTCCCCAAGTGGATGGGATGGGTTGATCTTTGGGGACGCCCCTGATCTTCTCCCCATATTGAGTTGGGTTGAACACTCCTCTGAGACTGAGTTGAGAAAGACACTTGTCAGAGGAGTGGAATTTTTACCTGGGAGGGCATCCAGTGTTCCATGGGAGAAGACCATGTGGACATGTCACTTGGGAGTTGACCAAGTGGACACATCATCAAGGAGCAACCCTTGACGATGATGATGACTTTCTCTAGTGGGTCGTAGCCCCTAAAAGAGATGAGGACATTCACACTGGGTGCAGCGATGTGTGACATATTGATGCATCCTTTCACTATGATGACTAGAGACAAGAAGAATCCCAACATCTTGTGTAGAAGACCTAATCTGCTAAATTCAGCCTGGATGAAGAGACACCTTTTGGAAAGGATAAAGTTCTCATTGGACTTGTATAAGTAGAGAGATCTGTCTCTCATTTTGTAATAATACACTTGGATTACTTTCTCTCTCTTGTATAGCACTAGACTCTTGGGATTCTAGTGCACTTCTTATTGTTGATTGGATTTTCTCTTGGACTATCTATTATCTAGTGAAAGGTTGTTGTTGGGTTTTTCTCCCTTGTGAAGAAGGGTTTCCCATAACATCTCTTGTGTATTTTGTGCATGGTTATCTTCTTGTGATCTTGGATAATTGTATGATGCAATTAATGATTAAGGTTTATGTTTCATGATGCTTATGCTATTTCAAAATTGAATAGAATGTTAACAAGATGATAAAGCATAAAAATTCAACATGGTATCAGAGCAGTGTTCCTGAAGAAGCCATTGCACAAGCTTCTTCGGCACCTTTCTATGCTAGTCGTCACCTTCTTGCTAGAACTGCAAAATGGACCTTACCCTTTTTCCTTGTCAAGCTAGTTTTATCACTTTCCCTTGGACGTTGGGCCTAATCTCTTCATAGACAGGTACGAACTAGTCCAGCGCATCACCTACAAATTTCAGATTGCAAATTGAAAGAGTTTTATTTTCGACCCTAGGGTTTCTAGGGTTTCTGCAGATTTCAGCCCTAGGGTTTCTAGGGTTTCTGCAATCATGGTGGGAAACCTTCATGTGAAATATAGGTTTGATGGAGCCTCTAACTTCAAGTCCTCAAAATCAAGATTACTCATCACTCTAGAGGAGAGTGACCTAATGAAGCTTGTGGAGGAATTTGTACCAGAACCAGCAGATGCGTTAGAGAAAACTCAGTGGAAGAAAAATGACACCAAGGCTAGAAAGATAATCATTTACTCTGTGAAAGATCATCTTATTCCACATATCTCCCCAATGAAGACAACCAAAGAGATGTTTGATTCCTTGAAGAAGTTATTTGAAAGTAAGAACAGCAACGGGGCCATTTCCTTGAAGCACCAGCTTCAGAATATTAGAATGACCAAGGCAGATATAGTTGCTACCTTCTTCATGAAAATTGTTTAGATCATAGATCAGTTAGGCGCCATTGGAGAAATCATTTCAAACAAAGAGCTGGTAATTCTAACCCTCAATGGTCTTCTAAGTCATTAGGATCTGTTCATCCAGAGCATCAGTGGATGATCCAAATTGCCTAAGTTTGATCGTTTATGGGAAGACTGCACTTAGGAGGAGACAATATTTGCAGTGAGAGGAGAACATAGTTCCCATCATGATGAAAGTCATGATCTTGCCTCTCATGCAAGAAAAAGAAGAGGAAGAGGAAAAGGTGCACAAAGATTTTAGATAAAACGAAAGCCACATCAGGCTCATGAACACAAGGAGAAAGACATGTCAAAAGTGCAGTGTTACAGATGTGATAAATATGGACACTATGCCAGAGACCATCCTACATGAAAGAAAGGAAGGAGGCATGCAACCACTGCCAATGTTGATGAAGATCCACATCACACCAGATCTGATCCTGCTAAAGAATTCTTCTTCATCTCGGCCCTCTCAAGTACGATTCCTACTAGGAATAATATATGGTTGATTGATAGTGGTGCTTCTAGACATATGACTGGATATAAATAACATCTCATTGAAATAGTGGAGAAGGATTATCGGTTACATGTTATACTTGGTGACGATGCTAGATATGTAGTGAAGGGAACTGGAACCACTTCCCTTCAACTAGACTCAGGTATTCCACTTCATTTGAGTGATGTATTGTTTGTACCGAGGATGAGAAGGAACCTTGTCTCTATTTCAGACTTAGAGGACAAAGGATACAAGGTTTCCTTCTCCGATGGAAAAGTTATTGCATGGCACGAGAACTCTAGTATGGATTTAGCCAATGTAATTGGTGTTCAAGAAGACAGTTTTTACAAATTGAAAGTTCATCAGTTCAGGCACTTGTACATGATTCTATCAGTCTAAGTGAGATTTGGCATAGAAGACTTTCTCACTTACATTACAGATCTCTTCCCGCTCTAGGGAAGATGGTAACTGGACTTCCACCACTTCGTGTTGATCATGATGGCATTTGCAGAGGTTGTTCTCTTAGAAAGAATTCCAGGGGGGAGTTTTCCAGTAGTGACGGCAAATCCAAAGGAGTCTTGGATCTAATACAATCATATTTGTGTGGACCTATGAAGGTTTCTTCCTTGAGTGGATACTTATACTATGTGATATTCATTGATTATTACTCAAGGAAGACATGGATTTGTTTCTTGGAATCCAAGGAGTCAAAAGAAGTCCTTGTCAAATTCCAAGAATTTAAAGCTCAGATTGAGAACCTGACCATCAGGAAGATTAAGACCTTGAGATCAGATAATGGAGGAGAATATACCTCCAAATGCTTTATTGATTTCTACATTAAGGCAAGGATCAAGAGGGAGTACATTGTTCCTTACAACCCTCAGCAGAATGGAGTTGCAGAAAGGAAGAACAGGTCTATTGTGGAAGTGTTATCGCGCAATTTTTACTTGTCCTGAAGGGAAATGCTAAGGGGAGGAAAATTGACGTAACAAGAGGTTATCCTATCACTGTCACCTTAATAATATACCTCTTTCTATTTAGGTATGACAGCCCAGGGGAGATGTCCCCGATGACCTGGGGGTTTGAGAAGGCAAAGGTTAAAGTGTCAATAAAAAGTATCCCCTCTCACAAGTCACACTGATCAGAAAGTCCCAAAGTTTTAATCAATGAAGCAATGATGTGCTTAGATGTACCTACCCAAAACAAAGAGATAAGAAAACAATATCTTTTGCAAGTACAATTTGATGTTAGCGCTTCATAAAAATTTGGGCTTGTCAATAAAAGAAATAAGTTGATGCAAGATGAAGCAAACAGAATTTTATAACAGCAATGTATATAAGATAATAGATTCACAAGAAATGCCTTAAATGACTAATAGCAATGTACTAGTAGTTGTCAAAAGCTAATTAGGCAGTGTAAAAATCAACTTTTGCAATTATTTTTAAGTGTTTTTATTGTTGTAATAAATGGTTGTAGCTTACTTTTGTAACAGCAGCAAGAAGGTTAGTGAATTAGTCTAATATAGGGTTAGGAAAGGTTAGTAGGTTGCTTGAGGTAAATGATTTAAGGGTTGGTTTCATCCATCAATCAAATTCAAGGACTAAATCAGTTCCTTTTAGGGCTAATGGAGTCACTTTGCAACAGAAAACTTGAAGGAAACAAATGATAATGTAAGAGCTAAGGACCAAGAAGGATGATGATTAGGTGTTGGTAACCCAAGGCCTCAATCAACAAGCCTTAGAAGGAAAATGGTTACTAGGAAGTAGGTAACCCTAGGCCCTAGCGGTTTTCCTTCTTCTTTAGCTCAAGCTTGAAACAATTAATGGCTTGATGAAGCAAATGATACTAGAGTGTTGCAATGGTAGGGCTCTAGTACAATGCTTCAAAGGTAGGGTTTCTAGCACAATCTAGTAGGTGAAAAATTGTTAAGACGAGGACAATAACATGTTCTTGTTCTCCTAGGGTTTTAAACTAGCAATTTCATAATCTTGGAGTAAATGTACCATAACCATTCAAATCAAAGAAGGATTGAATAAATTCACTTACATCCACCAAGAATAATCTAGCAATAAGCCTAATTGAATATTTTCCACCAAGAAATACCAAATTTAGCCTCCTCCAATAAGTGTGCCTAAAATTTCATCCAACAACCCTTAAGTAGGGCGCAAATTTCAGACCTCACTTTTTTGAGTGAAAGATGATGAAAAAATACAAGGGGAAAATCCCCTATTTATACAGTGAAAATGACCTTTAATTACAAAATTAGGTAAAAAAGGATGACATGGCCAGTTTACATGAGAAAATCCAATTTTACACAAAATTATCCAATAAAACCCAAATTTTATCTTTTTAGGGTGACATCATGCCCTTCCTAGGGTGACGTTAGCCTCTCTACTAGAACTCTATCCCTCCAAGTGAAACATTAGGGCTCAAAACCCCTCACAAACTGCCACACATGCCAACCCAAACCGTCCTCAAGTTGGACAGCTCAACTAGGTGATGTCAAGGATCTGAATGATGACGTCAAGGGCCTTCAAGGGCCAACATCATGTGGGAGGGAAATACCCCCTTGGGTCGAGGCATGTCAGGTTGTCTATGTTGGAATGTCCTCCTCTCTCTCTGGTGCAAGCCTCTGGTATATGTTTTCCCCTTGTTGGGGTCTCATCATCCATCTGGTGGGATTTTATCCCTATGGAGGTCTGAACTAATCACCTCCCCATGTGTACCTGTCTGTCAAGCATGGTCCTACAGCAACAACAAGTATGCCCTCCATGGACTCATAAGTCACAAGGATCATAGCAATGTCAATCACATCTAATAATCAAGTTATCTAAACATGTGTATAAAAACCCCCTTTTCCCAGACAAGTGCTCAAATACGTTATGATATTCTACAATCCAGGTTTGGAGAGGGTTTCAGGACGTCCTATTGGGTTGACTCTCCTTATATGTGGGATTTTTCCAGGTGAAGACCAATCTAGGTCATGTAAGTGCATGAGATGGTATGGGGATGTTTGTTCAATGGGTGCAGTGATGACAGTGAAATGTATGGCTTACCTGTGGGTGCCTCTGAAGAGGGTGAGTTGCACCTTGTCATGGATGCAAATGTTTCCAAGCCCATTCAATGCCTTTTTACCTTTTTATCTTATTTCTTTTTCTTTCAAGAGAAAGTTGGGGGACACTGCCCTGGCGTGGTGACCAGTGGTGAGAATGTTAAACACAAGCATTTCACGGAGATGAGAAGGTTGGCTTGTTATGAGACCCCCTTTCTCTTGGCTATGCCACCAAGAGCCACTACCCTGGTGTGGTGACCAGCTGAATGGTAGTGTCATACCGCTACATTCCCATGGACCTAATAGGTTGGCTCGTGATGAGACCCCCTATCCTCCAACTAGGTCTTGAGTTTATTTATTTTATGGGTCCCTTCTTTTCTTGTTGAGAAGCCTTTTATTTCTTTCTCAGGGATCCCTGGAAGAAGCATATGAAGTTTTTGTTCTTTTGGATTTTATCTTTTTCCAACTACTTTACCCTCTGGGCCTTTAGCCCCTTCTTCCCACAAGGCAAGGTACAACCCTTTGCTAGCTTGGCAAACCCAATGCCCAAACCAATGTAGGGGATGGATGAGAGGGAAGATGATGAAAAGTGATAAGTATGGTGGGAATGGACGATGGCCTTTCGTGAACCCACCTAGTGGAAACTCACTCCTAAGGGAACCAACTTTCTAGGGAATTCTATCATCTCCCCCAGGTATGGACAAGTCAAAAGGCATAAATTCCAAGCACATGTCATGAAGCTAAAATAATTAATGCACATATTCAAATGTTTTGAGAATCAGAGTGACACATACCATGAGACCCAGACTCATTACCTCATGAAGAAAGACCCACTACTGTTGAAGGACCAGGTCGATGGGATGGATGTTGTTGTTACTGACAAGATAGAGGCGTTGAAGAAGAAAGATGGTCCCTCCAGGGCCAGGCTCAAGTCAATATGGCACTCGGTACTCCATGTCTAGGACCTGTGGGCCTCAAGACATAATCTCCTTAGTTATCCCTAGGTCAGGGGATAACAAGAAGAAACTAAGGCATTGATTCATGATCAGAGTCTACTGATGTTTCTTTGGGCAGAAGCATCCATGACCACAGGATATGTGCAGAACAAAAGTCCTCACTAGATTTTGAAGAACATAACTCCTGAAGAGGCCTTCACTGGAGTTAATCTTGAAGTAGGACACTTCAAGATATTTGGGTTTTTAGTCTACATTCACATACCCAAGGAGAAAAGATCAAAACTAGAACCCTCTGGAAGGAAGGGAAAATTTGTTGGGTATAGTGAATCATCGAAGGCATATGGGATCTACATCTCAGATCAGAGACAGATCGAAGTGAGTCGAGATGTTTCCTTTGAGGAGGAATTTGCCTTCAGAAAATCGAGAAGGTCTCACATAGAGACTGACAGTGAGAGAGAGGAAGAGATGGTGTCTTCCCCACCTCACACCCTAGCAGTACAGAGAGAGCCAGACGAGCCAGTAGAGACTATTGATATTGTTGATCCCGTTGATCATATTTAGCCAGTACATCCTATTGATGTTCCTAGAGAGATTACAATGGGTCAGAAAAGACCTGCAAGGGCTCGTCAGACCTTACAGGAGGCAAAGGGACATGCAGCTCCTCGTGGTACTTTTAGAGAAAGCAAGAGACCCCTTAGATTCTCGAGTTACATAGCAGCCATGAGCCACATCATTGATTATGAGCCTTCCAATTATGATGAGGCATCTGGTCAGGCAGTATGGAAGGATGCCATGATGGAGGAGTACCAGTCCATCATGAAGAATGATGTGTCGGACATTGTTCCAAGACCCAAAGGGAAGTATATTGTGAATTCCAAGTGGATTTATAAGATAAAACATGCAGTTGATGGGAGCATGGAGAAGCACAAAGCGATATTTGTGGCCAGAGGATTCTCTCATGTGGAGGGAATAAATTATGAGGAGAATTTTGCTCATGTTGCTCGATATACCTCCATTTGGACGATTATTGCACTTGCTTCAGCCTTGGGTTGGAGACTACATCAGATGGACTTGAAGACAACCTTTCACAATGGCGAGATTGAGGAAGAGGTGTATATCGAGAAGCGAGATGGTTTTGTGATCCATGAGAAGGACTCACATGTGTGCAGGTTGAAGAAAGCTCTATATGGACTCAAGAAGGCCCCCCGTGCTTGGTATGCGAGGATTGATGGATACCTGATGAGTCTAGGTTTCACAAAAGTGTTTTTGATGCCAACCTATATTATAAGGTTGATAATGGTGAATCCATGATTTTGATCATGTACGTTGATGACTTATTCCCCACTGGAGCAGAGCATCTCATTACTTGGTGCAAGCATGATTTGGCTTCTGAATTTGAGATGAAGGATATCGAAATGATGCATTAATTATTGGGACTTGAGGTATGGCAGAGAACTGATGAGATCTTCCTGAGCCAAGGGAAATACACAGTTGAGATTCTAAGGAGATTTGGTATGACAGACTATAATTACATGACCACACCAATGGTGAGGAATTTGAAGAAGTTGAGTGAGTCTTCTTCTGATTCAGACTTGATTGATCCAACTATGTATCGACAGCTGATTGGATCACTGATGTATCTGGTTAATACAAGACCTGATATTTTTTATGTAGTGAATGCACTTAGCCAATTCATGAGTCAACCGATACAAATACATTGGGTAGTCACGAAGCATGTGTTGAGATACTTACAAGTCACAATTGGATATGGACTAAGATATGCTTCTAGTATCGACATAAGATTGCAGGGATATGTCGATTCAGATTGGGCAAGAAGCACAGTTGACAGAAAGAGCACCTTCAGATGTTAATTTAGCCTAGGATACGCCATGGTTTCCTAGTTCAACGTGAAGCAATCTTATGTGGCCCTAAGTACTGCAGAAGCTGAGTACGTTGCAATATGTACGGTAGTACACGAAGCATTGTGGCTTCGCAAACTCCTTGCATGATTGTTTGGTCAGATGTTGGATCCCACCGTGATACATTATGACAACCAGAGTTGTGTGAAGCTCTCATAGAATCCAGTATCTCATGATATTACCAAACATGTTGAGATCAAGTATCACTATATTCATGATATTGTGCAAAGGAAGGTAATTCGAGTGGAATACCTTCCTATCGATGAGAAGATCAAATATGTTCTCACCAAGCCCCTTTTCGGGTCGAAGTTTGTGTACTTTCGTGATAAACTTGGTGTGACAGAGAATGTCCCTCTTACTGAGAGGGAGTGTTGATGATTTCAACTTCGTGAGACATTCTTCAGGTCTTCTCCCCAGAGCAATGGGTTGGGTCGACCTGTACCTTATCCCTATCTTCTTCCCAATGGACTGAGTTGGGTTGACATGACATGGGTCTTCTCCTCAGTTTTGTTGGGTTGGGTTGACCTGAGATGGGTCTTCTCCCTAGGTGGATGGGTTGGGTTGATCTGTGGGGATGCCCCTGATCTTCTCCCCATATCGGGTTGGGTTGAATGCTCATTTGAGACTGAGTTGAGAAAGACACTTGTCAGAGGAGTCGCAATTTGTCCTAGGAGGGCACCCAACATTCCATGGGAGCATACCATGTGGATATGTCACTTGGGAGTTGACCAAGTGGACACATCATGAGGGAGCCACCCTTGACGATGATGATGACTTGATCTAGTGGGTCGTAGCCCCTAGAAGATATGAAGATGTTCACACTGGGTGCAGTCATGTGTGTCATATTGATGTAAATGTTCACACTATTTATACAAGAAGAATCCCAACATCTTGTTTGGAAGACCTAATCTTCTAAAGTCGACCTAGATGAAGAGACACCTTTTAGAAAGGATAAAGTTCTCATTGAACTTGTATAAATAGAGAGAACTATATCTCATTTTGTAATAATACACTTGGATCAATTTCTCTCTCTTGTGTAACGCTAGCCTCTTGGGATTCTATGCACTTATTCTTGGTGATTAGATTTTCTCTTGGACTATCTATTATCTAGTGAAAGGTTGTTGTTGGGTTTTTGTCCCTTATGAAGAAGGGTTTCCCAGGATATCTCTTGTGTATTTTTTGCATGGTTATCTTCTTGTGATCTTGGATAATTGTATGATGCAATTAATGCTTAGGGTTTATGATTCATGATGCTTATTCTATTGCAAAATTGAATAGAATGTTAACAAGTTGATCAAGCATAAAAAATCAACATGCATGACTTAATTGGAAATTTATTTAGAACTTCGACTTCCTGGGGCTATAAGTTGAGATCTAGAACTCCAAATTTCATTCAAGAGGACTCATTGGAAAGTTGGGATAATGAATATTTTTTCTAGAATTATTTCCATGGCTAAGAAGTCACTTATCATACTCAAGAAATTAAAAGACGATCCATTTTTTTTCAAACAATCAGTTTTAAATTTTGAAAATAAAAGTTTATAAAATAACTTTTATAAAAAGTTGAAATGGGTCCCACTTGGAGGCATGAATTTCAATGACATAAATTCCTTAATGAGCATTTAATCAAACATTGATTAAAGATATTTACTCTTTATTCCAAAAAGAAGAAGCACGTAGAAACTTTTAGAAGAACAGAAACCCTAACTACTTCAAAGAAGCATTGGAAGCAAAGTTAAAAGAAAGAGGGCACCATCAAAGAAAAGGTTGAGATTATCAAAAAATGAGTCAGAAGATCAAAATA
>ML782691.1:263132-286368 GCA_009831015.1 Picea engelmannii | reverse complement strand
TGAAATTAGATACATATATTGAATGTAAAACACATAAACTGAACACTAAACATTAGTAACATTCTTTCGAAGATTCTTCTTTCAAACCAATTCCCAAACCAATTTGAGCTCCATCAAACTGCCTCATAACCCTCGTAAATGTGTAGTTGTTGAGTTGAATTCCTAAGTTCTTGGGTTCCACCTTCCAGGACTCTCAAATCATGAATCTCTCAAAATCAATTATTGGACAACAATTCACATGCATGTCACGTAACCTCACTAGTAGACTACAATCCACATACATGTCTCTCCAACTGACGAGGGATCTTTCCCTAGATCCACAACTTCAAGACTAACTGGGCAAGAATTCCTCCTTTCTTCAAAGTGCGGGCTTCCTAAAATGTATAAAATTCCTTTTCTTCAATAGATTCTTCACCATTGTCAGCATCCAGTGGATCTTCAATCATGTCTACACTCACTATATGTTGCATATCTTTGACCTTTCCCTTAAAAATTTCATTGGCTCGTTGTCTCTCATGAACAATAGTATCCCATATATGTGCCTTGATTGTTTTATGATCAATCACAAGAGTCCTGGTCTAGAACTCAATTCCTATGGTGGATTTTGAATCCAAGATAAATTCATTCCTTGCAAACCTCGCAAGCAGTTGGGACTTCCCAACCGTTGAATCGCCAATTAGAACAATCTTAAACACATGGTCCATTTTTGGACTGTAATATCCATATGAACTCGCCATTCTTTCTCTTTGTCGCTTTCTCTTTTATGCCAACCATTACCCTCTAAAACATAGTGGAAAAACCTTTAATTGGATCAAGCCTCAAATTATGTAAAACACATAAACTAAACACTAAACATCAGTAACATTCTTTCGAAGATTCTTCTTTGAACACAGTTCCCGAACCAGTTTGGGATCCATCAAGTTGTCTCATAACCCTCGTAAAGGTGTAGTTGATGAGTTGAATTCTTGAGTTCTCGGATTCCACCTCCCCAAAATCTTGAATCACAAATCTCTCGAAATCAATTATTGGACAACAATCCACATGCATGCCACATAACCTCACTAGTAGATTGCAATCCACATTCTTGTCTCTCCAACTAATACGGGATCTTTCCCTATATCTGCAACTTATGGACTAATTGGGAAACAAATCCTTCCTATCTTCAAAGCGTGGGATTCCTAAAATGCATAAAATCCCTTTTCTTTAATAGATTCTTCACCACTGTCAACATTCGATGGATATTTAATCATGGTTGCACTCACTATATGGTGTCTATCTTTGACCTTTCCCTTAAGAATGTTATTGGCTCGTTGTCTCTCTTGACCAGCAGTATCCCATATATGTGTCTTTATTGTTTTATGATCAATCACAAGAATCCTGGTCTAGAATTCAACTCCTATGTTGGCCTTTGAATCCAATATAAACTCATTCCTTGCAATCCTTACAAACAATTGTGACATCCCAACAACCGAATCACCATTTAGAACAATCTTAAACACATAGTCCATTTTTGGACCGTAATCTCTATATGAACTCGCCATTATTTTTCTTCGTCGCTTTCTCTTTTGTGTCATCCAATACCCTCTAAAACACAGTGAAAAATCCTGTAATTGGATCAAGCCTCAAATTGGAGCTACATGTGCTCATAATTAACCCAGTTTCCACAGTTTTCCACACAGAAAACACCAAAATCTATAGAATTTCCAAATTCTTGCGTGAATAATCAAATCTTTTAATGCTTTCCCTCAATCAAAACATGCAGGATTTTATGGCGGGCGTACGAAAACTACATGATGCAGTGAAACGTGAGTAAACAGAAGGTATAACAAGATTACAAACAAAAAATTACATTGCACTCAAACAACTACATGTCGACCTTGTCAGTTAAAGAAAATATCCCATGGTAGAGGTCTAATTAAGGCATAACAATCCAGTAGACATTACAACCTTCAACAACATTCCAATTTCCGATTTGAAAAATCGTGGGTGTTGTCCACATAATCGTTATTGTTTGTCAAGTCTATGAATTCTATTGGGTGGATTTCCTATCGTAGCTAGCTTGAACTTGAAGCCACCATTTGTTACCAAACTAACAGGTGTGGATGTCTGCAAACAACAAGGTTCACAGCAATGTAGCTCTTCAAACCCACGACATCTGGCATAGTGCCATTAGCTACGACCCCTACACCCCCAACCATGACAGCAATGATGATAAACTCCTTTGACTGGAAGCTAGGGCAATTTGAAATCTTTCAACAAGAACAAGGGAGTCTTCTTCTTCACAGATTTCAATCTTCCTTCTCTGATATCATATTACGACAACCAAAGAAACCCTAGTTAGGGTTATGATATCAAAAACATGATCTCCATAAACACTGAACGATATTATTATTGAACGGTAAAATACTACAATGAGGGTCCTCATTGTTATAAATAACTTAAGAGACCAAAACCCTAACCCTAGGAGACAAAAACCCTAATATTTTAACCTAAAGTCACTAAGGTGACTTTATTACATGGGTAAGTCTTATATCTCTAATAATTTGATTGTGTGTTGGCAAGACCCTATTGGTCATTGTGGCTTTAATGTTTGAATGTTTACCTATCAATTTAGTATTTATGTTGTTTTCTTGAAGGAGAGAGCACATTCCTAGTAATATTTTGTTGTCAAAATAAGTGAAACAATTTTAATCTTTATAGGTGATGGGAAAGACCAAAAAATTGTAGAAAGATTGACAAATCCTTTCAACCTTATTGGACAAAGGATTGACAAATCACTAGTAACTTGCATTGATATGCAAATTTCTGAAAATACAACATAACTACTTACCCATACATTTTAACGAATCAACGTTGTTAGAAGACAATAGAACCAAAAGGTATTGATCCTAGTGGAATCAAATCTCCAATTTTATTAAAAAACAAGTATAGCATAATTACGCACCCACTTGAACATTAGGTTTAAGGAAGCCATAGTGCTATAGAGTACACATAATATTAGAGGAGGTAAACAAAGACAAAACAAAAGACTATAATGGGAAGGATATTAGATAGATTTTTGTATTTCCCCAACCAAGTTTGAGATGAAATCATAGCCTATATGACTAAAATAAACAACAATAACTGTGTCCAAATAACCCTTAGCTCTATATAATGAAAATCAACCACAATGTAAAGGGTTTGCAAGATTTATGATATTTGTGGCTTCCCCATTGGCAAACATGATGACAACACAATGATGAATGTGAAAAAATTTGGAACCTAGAGGTGTTATATCTAATATATTTACACCAAGGTGACAAATTCGATATCTAGTCAATTGGTGTTACCTTGCTTTATTTCATGGTACTAGTTTTAAACTATTTTTTGAAACATTAGTTTCTAATCAAGGAAGATCCAAAAACAATGCAAATATCCAAAAACAATGCAAATATTCACTTTGTTTTATATTCTACCTTTTGGTTTTGGAAAATTATCATTGGTCTTGTTGGATTGTAGAGCTATGAAAGAAATTGTGAAAATGCATAGCAAGTAAGAAGTGTGGGAGATGGCTAAGATTCATTATCAAGAGAGTTATTTGCATGTGGTATGCATTTCTAGTTTAATATTAATTTCAGGAGTCATTGATTAGACTTGCAAAGATACTTTATTTTGTTAGTTTTCTTCATCACTTTTAATAATTCCTATGTTTTTTTTTGTAAGCTAGCACTTTGTTTAACCTTTCATAAATTGAAATTACTTAACAAGTCAATGACACTAGTGTTGAGGCTGCCAACAAAGGAAACCATCCCCAACACCATGTGTGAAAGTTCCATAAAATTTTACTATGACAACTAAATGGAGACATGGTTACAGAGTTTGAACTGTCATAAATTGGCCTGGGTATATGGCCATACAAAAAAAGTTGGTGTTGCAATCTAACATACCATGCAAAAACTAGAAAGACCAAAACATAGTTGGCCATGGAAACTTATTTACTAAGATGATTGTAAGGAAAAGCATGCATGGACGATTCCGACCATTTAGGAGCCATTATAGCTTGAAGTAGCTCCTCATCGCTTCGTTGTTCTTGTGGGTCTTCTGCTCTCGAATCTAAGAGCCAGTCCAGTTGTTTCTCTATCAAATATTGCCTAAATTTGTGTTCATTATTGTCTCAACGAAGTTCCTAAATGAGATCGCGTTGCACCTCAGTGAAACCTGGATGGCGAGGTGGGGGAGAATGGGAGTTGGAGGCATTAGTTGGATTGGGAGAAGGGATGGTGGGGCTGGAGGATGAAGGCAGGGTGAGATTTGGTTTGACATCTTCATCATTAGAGGCAGGAAGAGATGATCATGACTTCATTGTGGAATGGTAGGAGCAACCACATTCAAAATTGAACGAGTGATAAACACTATGACCACAACCCCGGAGATTTGAGCGACTTAGACTAGCTCGTTTCGACCGGCCTCGCTCCTAATGCATGAAAACAAACCAAGGTCTACAGCGATGGAGTCTAGACAGGGCGTTGGAAACGAGTGCAATAAGGATATGAAACCATAGACAAGGAGGAGAGAAATTGAAAGTTGGGAATGACCAAAAAGAACACAGAGTGGGATAAGTCGAATTTGATGTAGTCGTTATACTCAAAACATCAATATTACAGTACCATAGGATCTTGAAACCCATTCCCTTTGCATGAGAGAGAATTAGCGCCAAGACTAGGTGGAAGGTGAGCCAAGGAGCAAGGCATGTCTAAGTTTAATGAGCATCGATGGTCATCGTTCTCGAGGCGGATAGGAATATCTTTGACGTGACCCGTTGTCTCAGTGGCAATGTGACTATGTGGCACCCCATTCAGGGTGGAGTTCTCATGCAGAGCTAATTCTGAACATTCAATAAAAAATGGATGTGCAATGGCTTGGGTGGCGAAGCAGATAAGGTCATGATCCTGAAGGTCCACCCCTACATTTGATATCCTCTTCGCTACTCGATTTGCTTCTCAGCAAACATGGGAGAGAATTAGGAAAAAAATTGGGATGATAAAGGATTTGAGAAGTTGAAGGCTACTAAGGAGTCTCCAGTTGGGGGAAATTTTGGAAATCTTTGAGCCAGTGAGGAGCTTTGAAAAAAAGCTCAGGAGGATTTGAGAGTCTCCCTCAATTATTAGTTTATGAAAACCTTGGTGTGTGGCATCTTGAAGACCTTGGATAAGAGCCCATAATTCCACTGCATTATTCATATCATTTCCAAGACTTCCAACCAAAGTAAGAAGAATAGCTCCTTGATCATCCCTGAAAACCACCCCATAACCCGTGGGGCCAGGGTTTCCTTTAGAAGCTCCGTAGAAATTAAGTTTTAAAAAGCCTGCAATAGGTCTGCTTCAAGAGGTGGGACTATTGGTAGGGAGGGGGTTGTTGAATTTAAAGCAGCTGCAAGAGCCATTCTCCGGGAGGATGGAAAAGACCCTAGCTGAGATCTAGGGCCCCCAATGCACTCCTAGGGTTCTTGGTCTAGGACCAAACAGTCAGAACCATGGAAAAAGACCCTTGTAAGGGCCCCCAGTAGATGACTGGGGTTCTTTTTTTGGGACCAAGCAGCAAAATACCCTTGTGAGGGCCCCCAATAGATGATTGGGGTTCTTGGTCTAGGACCAAGCAGTAAAGACCCTTGTGAGGGCCCCCAGTAGATGACTGGGGTTCTTGGTCTGGGACCAAGAAGTTAAAGTCCCTAGATATTTCTAAGGCCCCTGGACATGTTCCAGGGTACCCATGTCTGGGGCATGGGTTGATCCTTGGTCTTGTACCTTGGTGGATAAGACCCCAGAAATGTTCTGGGGCAACCTGGTCCTTGATCAGGCATTTGTTGGTGTATGACCCTCTTTGAAGGTGGGCATGACCACATGAGGGATGTATCCCATATGCAGTGATGATAAAGTTAAAAGGGTCACCTTGAGAATTACATGGACATGTCTAAACCTCTCTTAAACCCTCCACCCTTGGTTTTTGGGCTTGAGTTTGTTTGAAGGTTGTGTTTTGTATTTTTGGGGTTAATACAAGAAATATTTAATTAATATAAATTGTAAATATATTTAATTAATATTTATATTAATTAAATATATTATTTTTAATTATTTTTTCTTTTATCTAACCCTCACCCAAAAGTATAAATAAGAACCCCTCCCCCTTCACTCTTACACTCATCTTTCTCTTTCTCCTAAGTGTGGTGGATTTCTCTCTTGTCAAGTCTGTGGCCTCCTTGCAACAGTGAGTGACCTCTTTGCAACAGTCAGCGGCTCCTTTTAGGGACAGCCTTCAAGCCTCTATTTGTGACAAATCCTTTACCAGGTTCGTGTTGATTTTATTGTTGTTGTGTGAGTGTGGTGAGTGCCTTTCCACTGTTGATAATTTTGTGTTGTTTCTCTCCTTGAGAACTACCAGCCAGTCGTCCTTCTATCAGCTTGCAAACTCTCTTCAACAGGCTGTCGTCCCTCATCTGAGTTTCCTATGAAGGCAGTGGAACCCTAAGTAATGTAGTTGGGCTATCTTTCAAGGCAGTTGTCCCTACTCATGGTTGTAACTACCTTTATGCATGAGGGTCTTGTGGGGTTTTCTGAGTTACTTGTGTGAATTTCTGGTGGTGGTTTACAAGTCCTATAATTCTCTTGGAAAGAGATCTAACCCTTGAGGTAGATCCATGATTCTAGACTTTTTCTGAGCATATACTCATTGGCACTTCATACCTTGTGTGAGGCATGAACTTCTTCATTGATTCGAGGTAAAGACATCAGAGGTAAGTTACTTTATGGTTCAGATCAAATTGTTTTAGTTTAGATCTGCTTTGTTCTTTATCAGTCTGGAATAAGTTATTCATCTAATAATTAGTATTTAGATCTGTTTTKCCTTCAATTTTTAGATCTATATAAGAACTAGTATCTAGAGTTGTTAACTAGTGTTTAGATCTGTTTTTCTTTCAGTGCTTAGATCTATATCAGATCTAATATTTAGATCTTTTGAACTAGTGTTTAGATCTRTTTTGCCTTCAGTGTTTAAATCTATATCAGAACTAGTATCTAGAGTTGTTAAACTAATGTTTAGATCTGTTGATCAGTCTAGAGCTAATCAAATCTATCTATCTTGCTTACTCAGATATAGTTTGTTTAAATCTAATCATTGTCAGTTCATATCTGAGTGTTGTGCACACTAAGAAATCATTTAAGATTCAAACCTTATTGTTGTTCACTATCTAATTTGATTTCCTAAGTTTCAAATTGGATTTTCTAGCTCTCTACAGTTCAGTATTGTATTGCTTCTTTGTTCTAAGGTTTGATTTATATGTTCTATATAACTGAAAGTTAAAAGACAGTAATTTTCTAGTTTACTTCCCTAATTCTAACATGGTATCAGAGCTTAGGGCATGAAAAGAGCTCAAGTGTGCAGACTTGAGCCTACATAGATCCTATTCTTAGAATTTGTTTTGCAAATCAGAAGTAAGCAATGTCCTCCTGTGTGGATTTGAGAAAGGGAACAAGGTTTCCATAATGATAAGCTACAAGGTTTATTGTCAACCTTCACTCTCAATAACAGTATTTTCATCCTAGACCTGAAATCTCTTGGAAAAATGTAATTGTTTAACGCTCAATTATGCCTTTGTAAAGGAATTTGATTTATTGTCATTTCCCTAAATTCTAACATTTAGAAAATGACTAGAAGAGATTGAACATAAAAGAAAGTTCAATCTCTCTAAATTTAATTGAGCATTGTTAGTCAAGGTCCAAGGATGGTACATATCTCTACATGCTAAGCATTGATCTTTCAAAAAAATTGGTGTAGAGACCTCATCTAGCATGTATCCTAGCCAACAGAAAGATACTCCTTGGAAACTGTTTCTGCATATCTAAACTTTTGAGTCACTAATAGACTTGGAAAGTTTTGAAGGATGTTAACTCTTCATCTATTTAGCAAGTGAGATCTGAATGACTGTGGCAAGCTCTACTTGAGCCGAAAATTTTTTTACTCTTGAATTTGGCCTATGCTTTAACAAAGCCCTTTCACCACACCTTGTTTCTCTCAGTTGAGACTACCTCTATGACAAGAAGATATCCATTACACACTTTATTTTGGACTGATTGATGTGGAGATAATAGTGAAAGACTATCTTGTTTATTGTCTTGTACACTTATGAGATGCAAATGTGGGTGCCAAAGAAAACCCTTTTGGATCTTTGGTAGAGTTACCAATACCAGTTAGGAGATTTTCCTTGTTAGGAAAATCTGGAGGCTAGGGCCCTTTATTTCTGGTGAAATCCTTGGTTTTATAAAAGGGGGGGACTCCTAGTAAATCCTCTAGTTTACCCTTGATTATCTATTTGATTTTCAAGACTTTTTCTTCTCCTGTTTGACTGAAATTTAAATGATAACTCTTACCCTCTCTCACTTCTGATCTAGGCCGAGTTAGTTAAAGGTCTGATACAAAATGTTTGGGAATGTAACCATCATCTTAAGATCATAAGTGATAGGTTTAAGCTTTTATAATGTTATTGTTACTAATGTTTGGTAAGTGCTCATCTTTCTTTTAATAAAGTTTTTGGTAAAATACAATAACTTTGACAGAATCACTAGTAAAGGAATTTTAATGGGAAATTGTGTAACTTTAGTAAATGACAGCACCTTATGCACTTAATGGTCATCCATATGTTTTGTACTACAAAGAATACACGAGCTTTAAAGTTAACCACAATACATTGAGTGGTGGAAATTTGGAAATGACTTTGGTATTTGTCTTTGAGGAAAACATGTGTGGGTTGATTTTTGTAAGAACATAATTTGGACAATGCAGTCTTTGGCCTCATTTTTTAAGACATATTGTTTGCATATGGATGAATAATGTTTTATCCATGGGACAGTAGGATAACCACTTAAGGATATTGGAATTACTTGAACTAACAGATTTATATCAAACATCTGCATACACAGAAGAAGTCCTAGATAACTTGAGTTAGTAACAGGCTGCAAAGTTCAAGTACACATTCATTCTTGTTACTACAAATGACAACAAGAAAGATATGTTTACCTTCCTGTCATCGTTATGTATCCATGGAATACTATCAGAATCTCATCTGCATTTTTTTTATATGACCAAGGAAGTTGTGATCTCAGCACTTACTTATTATTGATGTAAGATAGGTCTTTCTCCCTGGTTTGAAAACCCAGTTGTCCGTTGGTCTTTTATCTTTGATATAAAAGACAACATGTAACCTTAGGGTTATTTCCTTGGTTAAAAATCCCAACAAATTATCTTGGTGGTTGGGGTATTTTTTCTTCGTTTTGGGAACCCTACAGATATCTCTTCTCGAGAGTCCTTAGATTGTAGTGGAGCTAGTATCCTTAGCACAGGAGCTCAAGAAGTCTAACTTATCTTTTCATATTAAACTTGGTATTGGAACCACGAACATATTGAAGAGATATGACACCAGAACAGAGTCAAAAGATCATATAGGTTCAGAGGGAGCCAATTTGCACATAACAGGGAGGCAAACATTTTATGAGACTCAGAGGGAGAAGTCTCTGCATATGAGTTAGTCCATGACCTACAGCAGAGATGGCAGCTTAGTAGAGTCAAGGGATACTTTTGGTTTCTTTTAAAGAACTTTTCTATTAAAAGAAAACCATCATGGTGTCGGGAAATACTAAAGGAAGCAGAAAAGCACTCAACACCTGAGGGCACTTTCAAAGAAAGCAAGAAACCAGATAAGTACTTTGGCCTTATAGCTAAATTGAATCATGTGATTGATTCAGAACCTTTCACAACTGAAGTATGGGAAGATGCTATGATAGAAGAATATTGAATCAATTCTGAAGAATGATGTATGGGAAG
Source organism: Picea engelmannii (assembly GCA_009831015.1). Lineage (NCBI taxonomy): Eukaryota > Viridiplantae > Streptophyta > Pinopsida > Pinales > Pinaceae > Picea > Picea engelmannii. Next base: position 276,516 of record ML782691.1, on the reverse strand, counting down.
TGTTTCAAATACCTCCTGACAAATCAGTGATAACCTCCAATGGCCTTATAAGATAAATCCTACAACAGATAGTTGTATTGAGGTTAAATTTGTGACTCGTGATTTCTCTCAGAAAGAAGGGATTATCTATGACAAGATCCTTACTTCCATCAGGATCTTTTGTCGTAGTTTTTTATTTGGAAACGTCAACTAATAAATGTTAAGATTTCTTCTTAACAGTGAATATAAGCAAGAGGCTATCCATGGGAAAGAATCCCATGGATTATAACAAACTCCGAGAGCTTGGTATGAAAGTATTGACAGTCTCTCTACAGAGTCTTGGGTTCACCAATAATTTTTATCTTTATATAAATATTGTCCAAAATCCTCATGTTATCTTAGGATGATTTGTTCCTTACAGGAAAGGAATTTTTTTGATAGCTCAGACTAAGAGGGATCTCTTCAGCAGAAGTTGAAATGAAATACTTGGGTCTTTTACATTACTTTTTGAGCTTAGAGGTTTGGCAGAAACCGAGTGAGATGTTTCTCTCACAAGATAAAATATGCTAAGTCCTTGACCACACAAATGATATCTAACCTAAAGAAACTACAAGATCGGGTTACTGGTTTAGAACAAGAAGACCCCACTGTATATCGGCAAATCATTGGGTCATGAGTCATTGATGTAACTCGTACATACTAAACCAGACATTTGATTATGTGAAAAATGACCTAAGTCAGTTCATGTGTATACATACATATGATTGTTGTTAAGCATATTTTGAGATATGTTCGGGGAACTATAGTTTTTGGTCTCAGATACACTTCCAGTGGAGGTATAATGCTTCATTAATTAGAGATTCAGATTGGATGGGCAGTACAGTGGATAGGAAGAGCACTTCTGGATATTGCTCCAGTTTGGGTTCAGCAATGATCTCCTTGTCTAGCAGGGAACAGGGCTCTATAGCCCAAAGCATTGCAAAAGCTAAATACATTGCTTCAAGTGCTACTAGCAGAGAAGCAGTGTGGCTTAGGAAGCTACTTTCAGACTTGTTCAATTCAGAGCTTGAACCCACTGTTATTCACTGTGACAATTAGAGTTGTATAAATCTCATCGAGAATCAAGCGTTTCACGACAGGTCGAAACACATTGAGATGAGATATCACTATGTCCGGGACATGGTACAGAACAACGTTCGTAGCATTCAGTATGTTCCGACGGCAGAACAGACGACAGATTTTTTACCAAGCCACTATCCATGACAAAGTTTGTATACTTTCGTGACAAGTTTGGTATAGCTGAGAATGCATCTCTTGCTGAGAGAGAGTGTTGAATTTAAAGCAGCTGCAAGATCCATTCTTCGGAAGGATGGCAAAGACCCTAGCTGAGATCTAGGGCCCCCAGTGCACTCATGGGGTTCTTGGTATGGGACCAAACAGTCAGAGCCATGGAAAAATACCCTTGTAAGGGCCCCCAGTAGATGATTGGGGTTCTTGGTCTGGGACCAAGCAGCAAAAGACCCTTGTAAGGGCCCCCAGTAGATGACTAGGGTTCTTGGTCTGGGACCAAGCAGTGAAGACCCTTGTGAGGGCCCCCAGTAGATGACTGGGGTTCTTGGTCTGGGACCAAGCAGGTAAAGTCCCTAGATATGTCTAGGGCCCCTGTACATGTTCCAGGGTACCCATGTCTGGGGCATGGGTTGATCCTTGGTCTTGTACCTTGGTGGATAAGACCCCAGAAATGTTCTGGGGCAACCTGGTCCTTGATCAGGCAGTTGTTGGTGTATGAACCTCTTTGAAGGCAGGCATGACCACATGAGGGATGTATCCCATATGCAGTGATGATAAAGTTAAAAGGGTCACCTTGAGAATTATATGGACATCTGTAAACCTCTCCTAAGCCCTCCACCCTTGGTTTTTGGGCTTGAGTTTGTTTAAGGGTTGTGTTTTGTATTTTTGGGGTTAATACAAGAAATATTTAATTAATATAAATTGTAAATATATTTAATTAATATTTATATTAATTAAATATATTATTTTTAATTATTATTTCTTTTATCTAACCCTCACCCAAAAGTATAAATAATAACCCCTCCCCCTTCACTCTTRCACTCATCTTTCTCTTTCTCCTAAGTGTGGCGGATTGCTCTCTTGTCAAGTCTGCGRCCTCCTTGCAACAGTTAGTGACCTCTTTGCAACAGTCAACAGCTCCTTTTAGGGAAAGCCTTCAGGCCTCTATTTGTGACAGATCCTTTACCAGGTCCGTGTTGATTTTATTGTTGTTGTGTGAGTGTGGTGAGTGCCTTTCCACTGCTAATAATTTTGTGTTGTTTCTCTCCTTGAGAACTACCAGCGAGTCGTCCTTCTATCAACTTGCAAACTCTCTTCAACAGGTTGTTGTCCCTCATCTGAGTTTCCTGTGAAGGCAACAGCACCCTAAGTAAGGTAGTTGGGCTATCTTTCAAGGCAGTTGTTCCTATTCCTGGTTGTTACCTTTATGCATGAGGGTCTTGTGGTGTTTTATGAGTTACTTGTGTGAAGTTTTGGTGGTGGTTTACAAGTCCTATAATTATCTTGGCAAGAGATCTAACCCTTGAGGTAGATCCATGATTCTAGACTTTTTATGAGCATATACTCATTGGCACTTCATCCCTTGTGTGAGGCGTGAACTTCTTCATTGATTCAAGGTAAATACATCAGAGGTAATTTACTTTATGGTTCAGATCAAATTGTTTTAGTTTAGATCTTCTTTGTTCTTTATCAGTCTGGAATAATTTATTCATCTAATAATTAGTATTTAGATATATTTTGCCTTCAATGTTTAGATCTATATCAGAACTAGTATCTAGAGATGTTAACTAGTGTTTAGATATGTTTTGCTTTCAATGCTTAGATCTATATCAAATCTAATATTTAGATCTGTTGAACTAGTGTTTAGATTTATTTTGCCTTTAGTGTTTAGATCTATATCAGAACTAGTATCTAGAGTTGTTAAACTAATGTTTAGATCTGTTGATCAGTCTAGAGCTAATCAGATCTATCTATCTTGCTTACTCGGATATAGTTTGTTTAAATCTAATCATTGTCAGTTCAGATCTGAGTGTTGTGCACACTCAGAAATCCTTTAAGATTCAAACCTTACTGTTGTTCACTCTCTAATTTGATTTCCTAAGTTTCAGATTGGATTTTCTACCTCTCTACAGTTCAATATTGTATTGCTTCTCTGTTCTAAGGTTTGATTTATTTATTCTATCTAACTGAAAGTTAAAAGACAGTAATTTTCTAGTTTACTTCCCTAATTCTAACAGGGGCGATTGGGGATAGAGGTAGGAATAGTGGTAGGAATGATATTCCAACTAACGAGGATTGTTTTTTCATCTGGGTCGCAATTAAGGTCTTCAGAGGTCTAGGATTGGGTGCAAACTGTTTCCTGGATGCACTCCCGAATTTTGGACCAGACTTGATCTTCAAAGTGGAGAGTTGATTGAAAGATCTGTTGATTTATCTCTTTCCACAATTTCCATACAACGAAACTAGGGAACGAATGCCAAATTCGGTTGAGTAGTGGATTTTTGAAGGCCTGATTCCTCCATCGTTCAATAGTGGTTTTGATGTTGGTTGAGTTTCGATCGGAAGTATGCATGGATTGAGCCACATGTTCCCAGACATACAAACTGAAAATACATTGGTTTAGAAGGTGATCTGTAGTTTCCTCCTGATTATGGAAAAGTGGGCAGATGAAAGGACCTGTGAATCCTCTCCTGAGAAGATTTTCTCACGTGAGAATTCGATTTTGGACTAACAACCAAAGGAAAGTACTTACTTTGGGTCATAGGTTGTGTTGGGTCACCAAAATACCACCTTTCTACACACCTTTCCCTTCACTTTTAACCATATTCCTCCTTCTCATAACCTTACATTAAGACCAATTTCATGATTACATATGGGTTTAGACTTATTATTTTCCAAATCATTTATTTTAGTATTTTGAGTGAATTTATGATTAAATATTAGAGAAATAACATAGTTTCATTTTATATCAAAGTTGGATGAGTTCTGTGATGTTTACAGGAGTATTTGAAGACTCCAACAAAGTCATATTTGACCACCAAGACTCAAATTCGAATTTCCTTTTCAACCCCTTGAAGATTTGATGAAGATTTGGAGATTCACTCAAGTATCTTGGATGGAGAAGAACCATGGAAGAGAGATTTGTGAGAGGATTTCTAGAGATATTACTTGCTAGGTGTTAGCACATGGTTGTAACCACATGAGACATTTGTGGATCTAGGAGAGATTTGTGGATCTGAATTCATTATTAGTTATCTTAGTTTTTGTATAAATAGGAGTGCCTGCTCCACTCCAAGAGGAGGACTTTTGGAGCATTGTGTCCAACTTATGATGGAATAGAATAAAGCTTATTTTCGTATAAATTTACATTCTCTAGTTTTATATGTAAAATGATTTAATTGTGTATAATGTTATGGAATAGTTTGTTACTTTGTTCTTAGGAGAATTGAGCTCACTCCAAAATAGATTATGGTAGCACTTTATTTCATTGTATATTCTTTCTTTATTTTATGCAATCTCATTTCTTGTATCTGTGTGTTGTTCATGAACAAATTATCTTAGAATAGGTGTTTCTTATGAAGACAAGCCAATTGATAAGTTAAGTAGAGGACTAGGAGGGTCATCCACTACCTTTGATGGGAAGGCCCTAATTCTCGCGCAGCTTTTCACTTAGTGTTGCATCAAAAATCATCATAATTCCATGCTTTCCTAGATTAATTTTCCTTTATGCAAGTGTGATTAAAACCCTCTTTTCAAATCATTTAATTTCATATGCTGACAAAGTATTGTTGCAAGGATCAATACAATGCGTACTTCACCTTGCAACTTGATTTTCTACCAGTGGAGCAATGACAACCTAGGATTGAAAGAGTTGAGATTTGATTTCTGTCAAAGCCTCTATTTCTTGCATGTGTGATTTAAACTTTATTTTCATCCCCTAACCTCATTAAGTTGACAGAGTATCGTTGCAAGGAGCAATACAATGCATACTTCACCTTGCAGCCTGATTTTCTACCAGTGGAACTATGACTAGTAAGGGTTGAAAATATTAGAGTTTGATTGAGTTTGCTTAGTTTAGAGTTAGTTACCTATTCCTGCATATATTGTGCCAGCATCATCACAAGCTTACGAGCATCCCTAGTTGATAATTTAATGAAAGCAATTTAAGCAATTGAATTTCCCGACAGGTTGGCCCTCCATATTTTATTCCAAATCTCCTCTTTTTCTAAAAGGTGATGCTTGGCTTCAAGAGTGTAAGCTTCTTTAATAGTGAAAACTCCCTTGGTAATGTGACCCCAACGGAGAATGTCCAGATCAGTGTGAATGCGGATTTTTCTTGTTCCCACTTCCTCTTTCCAAGGTGTTATGTTGCAATCTGGTGGTAGGCCCAGTTCTTGATGACTTACTTTCCACTCTCTCCAAAAAGGATGAAAAGAGTGTTCCTTCCAAAAATCATGGATTGTTGGGTGTGCTCTATTCTGCATGTTTTGGAAGATGTCTTGCATGTTGTCCTTGGATATCAGAGGGGAAATTTGTTGCCATGAATCAAACCAAAAAAGAGTTGTCTAACCATTTCTTACTTCCCAGAAAGAATGATCATGTACAAGCGTGTGATTGTTCCAAGCAGTGTTCCATATTGATGAACCAAAGAGCAGATTATTGAGGCAGATTAATCTGTTTTCTTCAATTCCTGGAGTGTATTTGTGTCTCCACAATTTAGCCCACAGGTCTGTTGAATGTGTGAGCCATCTCCACCAAATCTTGGCGCTCATGACATTATTTAGAGTGCATGGATCTCGCAGACCAAGGCCTCCTAAGTGTTTAGGATTGCATAAGTCATCCCATTTCAAAAGGGTCCATTTTCGTCCTTCTTGAGTACCTTGCCAGAGAAATTTTCTTTGGATGGAGCAGATGGATTTTGGAGCTGCTAAGGTTGAAAAAAGGTAGATAGGGATGGCTTGTAGAACATATTTCAGAAGAGTGAGACGACCAGCTAGATTGAGGGTTCTGAAAGTCCATGAACGAGGTGATGCTTCAAGTTATCAATGAGGGCTTCCCATAAACTGTTATGTAAGGAGTTATCAATTAGAGGAACACCTAAATATTTGGATGGAAGGGAACTCCAATGATAACTAATAATATTGGAGACATGGGATTGGATTGCTTCTGGAGTATTAAAGAAAAAAACCCGAGACTTTCTGGAGTTAATGGAAATACCAAATGTTGCACTAAATTCATTGAGGATTTTGTGAATGGTAGATGCTTCCTTGGTTGTAGCAGAGCCCATCATCATAGTATCATCTATGAATTAGCTATGAGAGACATGTGGGTGAATGCCAGAGAGATTGAAACCCTGTAGAGTGTCGTTGGCAGTATGAGCTTTGATATAACAGTTGAGGCCTTCAGCCATGATTACAAACAGGAAAGGAGAGAGGGGGCCTCCATGTCGAATGCCTCTTGAGGGGGAAAAGGTTTTTGAAGGAGCGTCAATAATGATGGAGAAAAAAAAATTAGAGGTTAGCTCTAATAATTCATGTGTTACAAAACGAAGTTTTATGGATTTCCAATGAAGTTATCATCAAGATTTGGACAATGTTTAGAGATATTTTTTTTAAATATTAAAGTTTCTGATGATTTCATATAGTTTCTAGAAAATATTGTCATATCATTTTTACAAAAAAATGGAGATTAATGAATCATTTTTAAAAAATGAAGAGTTAACCAAATGGTGAAATTTAGCCCCTAAATTTTTTCCTAGCAAGATCTTCTAGCAAGAACTGTCTTTTAATTGAGTTATTGGTCCAAGCATCCAATAATATTCATTGAAAAAGATGCTAAAGTCTAACTATTATTTTAAGTTCCAAGATTTATGAATATGATACTTCCAAAGTGTATCTCTTGTAGATGAAGGTATTTTATTAGGGATTTTGTTTTAGTATCTACTATGATTTTGGAAATATAGCATTGTTTGTACAATGGTTGGAATGTCTTTATCATTTTTTTTACTTGTATCATAATTTTTGTATTGCTACCATTATTTCCACTCTAATCCTTACATTCAATCCATTTGTTATTGAATTTTAATAACAACTACGAGCCATTGTATTTCTATATAAAGATTAGGAATTATATGGAGATCATTTCATATAAGAAGTATAGAGACAATTAGGAAGTGGAAAAGGAGGATTGGAGCAAGAAAGAAGGGGGGAGAAGGATGGTGGTGGTGGTAGAGTTAAGAAGGATGGTGGCGGTGGTGATGAATCCAAAAGTGATGGTGAAGACATGAAGGATCTTGAAATTGCTAATGTAGTCTACACTAAAAGACAGTTGCAYGAACACCTTCAGGGGGTAATACAAGGGAGCCCTTAACTAACCAAGTCAAGAAATATTTGYTCAACTTGCTACATGAAGTGTAACAAATCCTGCACCAAGAAGTACCATTAGTTCTCACATCTTAATGAAAATGGGTTGTTACACCMYAAGAGAGAGTGAAAAGAGGTAGTGACAACATTATTCATGTCTCCTATATGCCTCTACACCCAAACTTCAATACAATTGCAGTTTKTTATAATGGTTTGCCAAATAAGTAACATTAGTTCTCACATCTTAATGAAAATGGGTTGTTAAACCCCAAGAGAGAGTGAAAAGAGGTAGTGACAACATTATTCATGTCTCCTATATGCCTTTACACCCAAACTTCAATACAATTGCAGTTTGTTATAATGGTTTGCCAAATAAGTACCATTAGTTCTCACATCTTAATGAAAATGGGCTGTTACACCCCAAGAGAGAGTGAAAAGAGGTAGTGACAACATTATTCATGTCTCCTCTATGCCTTTACACCCAAACTTCAATACAATTGCAGTATGTTATAATGGTTTGCCAAATAAAAAGGGTATTGTACTACATTATTTTATGCCATTGTATGTTATCTTTAACGTTGAACATTGTTATCTCAATGCTTTAGATTCACATTTGAAAATAATATAAAAATAGAGCTTCAACTTTGATGGTGCCTTTCTCATTTTCAAATCAAAAGTTTAAAAGAGATGGACCAAGTGTAGGAGATGTTATGTCTCCAAAGACGACTAGGAATTATATGGATATCACCCCACGGAAAATGATGGAGACAATTAGGAAGGGAACAAGAATGGGGTTAAAAAAAGGGACACAATTACGATGCAAACTCAATGCAAACTTGACACAAAAATATGATGGAAATAGTTGATGTGCGCTAACAAAAAAAAATGACTAGGAGGGTTGAGGGCTATTGTAGTGAAAAGTTGTGACACTACAACCCTATATTGTAGTAGTGCCTTTGATGAAATTTTCACTAGAAATGGTGTCTTTTTAACTATTGATTATCTACATCCCAAATCCTCATTGATATCATATTGGAATTGTTATCGCACAATTTGTACTTGTCCAAAATCCAAAGGCAAGTGAACAATAAATTGGCGTAACATGAGGTTGTCATATCACCATCACCTAAACAAGACACCTCTTTCTCTTTAGGGGTAGTACCCCAGAGGAGACGTCCCCCATGACTTGGGGGTTTGAGAAGGCTAAGGTAAGAGTATCAAGAAAGTTCCTCCCCTCTCACAAGTCACTCTGATCAGAAATTCCCAAAGGTTTTAATAAGATGAAGCAAAGTATTACATAAGTGTACCTGCCGAGAACAAAACAACAAGAAAAACACTATTTGCAAGCATTGATTGATGTTAATGCTTCATAAAACCATCGACTTTGAATAAAAGCATACGCTGATATAAAAGATGAGGCAATAGAAATATTTATAACAACAATGTATATACAGTAATAGCTTGAAAATTATGCCTCAATAAAGCTTCAATAATGACCAAAAATGATAACCTAAAATTGGCAAAGTACTAGTATTTGTCAGAAGCAATGAAGGCAATGTAAAATCAGCTTTAACACTTGCTTTTAAGGTGCTTTTGTTGTTGTCATAGATGGTTGCAGCTATCTTTTGCAACAAAAACAAGATAGTTAGTAGGTTAGTCCAATCTAAGGTTAGAAATGTTTAGTAGAGATCTTGAGGTAGATGGCTTGAAGGTTGTTTTAGTCAATCAATCACTTGTAAGGTATGAACTAGTGCCTTTAGGGTAAATGGAATCACTATTGCAGCGGCAATTCTTAGGGGAAACAAATGATAATGGGTGAGCTAAAGACAAGAGGGAGGATGATTGAGGTGTTAGTAACATAAGGCCTCAATCATACAAAACCCTAGAAGGAAAAAATTGTTAGGAAGTAGGTAACCCTAGGCCCTAGTGATTTTCCTTCTTCTTTAGTTCAAACTTGCAATAAAATATGAAAGCTTAATGAAGCAATAGTACTAGAGTGCTACTATAGTAGGGCTCTAATACATCCTTCAAGGGAGGTGTCTTCTAGCAAAATCAAGCATGTGAAGAGTTATTGAGAGAAGGACAATAACATGTGTTTTCTCCTAGGGTTTCACACTAGCAATTTCATAATCTTATAAATGAACAAGTTAAAGATACCATAACCATTCAAAAGAAAGAAGGATTGCATATTTCTACTTACTTTACCAAGAATAATCTAGTCGCAAACCCTAGTTGAAGACTTTTCACCATGAAAATGCAAAAATACACCAATAGAAGCTCCCTCCAAGAGTTGCGCACGACTTAGTTCAGCCAATAAGCCTTAAAAGAGGCTGAATTTCAGACCTCACACTTGTGTGACTGAAAGATGATGAATAAAAATGAGATTTTGATCTCTTATTTGTATAATACAAATTACCTTTAATTGCATTTTAGGTCAAAAAAGGTCGATGTGGCCAGTTTACATCAAAAATCCAGTTTTACATCAAATTGATAATAAAAACCCTAATTATATCTTGTTAGGGTGACGTTGGGTCCCTCCTTGGAGTGTTAGGCCTCCAAAGTGAAACGTTGGGGCTCAAAACCCCTCAGGAACTGCCACACGTGTCAACCAAAGTCGTCATCATGTTGAATACCCCAACTGGATGACATCAAGGCTCTGAATGACGACATCAAGGGCCTTCAAGGGCCAGCATCATGGTGGGAGGGAAAGACCCCCCTGGGTCAAGGCCTGGAAAAGTGCCTCTGGTGGAATGTCCTCCCTTTTCTCTAGTGCAAAACTCTACTATCCCTATGCCCTTGGCTGGGGTTTTAGCATCCATTTGGTGGGATTTTAGCCCTATGGAGGTCCGAGCTAATCATCTCCTCGTATGTACATGTCCGTCAGGAATGGTCCTGCAGAAACAACAAGTACGCCCTCCATGGGCTCATAAGTCACAGGGATCATAGCAATGTCAATCACATCTAATAATCAAGTTACCCAAACATGTGCATAAAACCCCCCTTTTCCTAGACAAGTCCTCAAAGACGTTATGTTATTCTACAAGCCAGGTTTGGAGAGGGTTTCAGGATGTCCTATTGGGCTAATTCTCCTTAGGTGTGGGGTGTTTCCAGGTGAAGACCAATCTAGGTCATGTAAATGCATGAGACAGTGTGGGGGATGTTTGGGCAAGGGGTGCAGTGATAACAGGGAAATGTAGTTCTTACATGTGGGTGCCTCTGTAGAGGGTGAGTTGTACCTTGTCATGGATGCAATTGTTTCATATCCCATTCATTACCTTTTTACTCTTTGTCTTGTTTCTTTTTCTTTCAAGAAAATAGCTGGAGGGCACTACCTTGGCGTGGTGACCAGTGGTGATAGTGTTACCCACAAGCATTTCACGAAGATGAGAAGGCTAGCTCGTGATGAGACCCCCTTTCTCTTGGCTTTGCCACCAAGAGCCACTACCCTGGCATGGTGACCAAATGAATAGTAGTGTCATACCGCTACATGCCCATGGACCTAATAGGTTGGATCATGATGAGACCCCCTATCCACCAACTAAGTCTTGAGTTTTATTTTATTTCATGGGTCCCCCCTTTTTCTTGCTAAGAATCCTTTTATTGCTTTCTCGGGGATCCCTGGGCGAAGAATCTCAAGGTTTGATCTTGGCTTTTAACTTTTGCCAACTACTTTTACCCTCTGAGCCTTTAACCCCTTCTTCCCACAAGGCAAGGTACAACCTTTACTAGCTTGGAAAACCCAATGCCTGAACCAATGTAGGGGATAGATGAGAGGGAAAATGATGAAAAGTGATAAGTATGGAAGGAATGGACGATGACCTTTCATAGACCCACCTAGTGGCAACTCATTCCTAAGGGAACCAACTTTCTAGGGCACTCTGTCATCCCCCCAGGTATGGGCAAGTTAAAAGGCATAATGTCCAAGCAAACGTAATGAAGCAAAAGAGAATTAAATGCACATATTCAAATGTTTTGAAAATCAGAGTGACACATACCATGATACCCGGACTCATTACCTCATGGAGCAAGAACCATTGTTACTTCAGAACTAGACCAATGGGATGGATGTTGTTGTTGCTGATAGATGGGAGGCGTTGAAGAAAGCATGGGCCCTCCGGGGCCAAGCTCAAGTCAATATGGCTCTCGGTACTCCATGTTTAGGACCTGTGGGCCTCGAGACATAATCTCCTTAGTTATCCCTAAGATAGGGGATAACATGAATCATACTCAATAAGTGTGGCATGTTGGATAAACTTTATCACACATAGATATGGTTGAATATCTTTGTTATTCATTCCAAAAGGGTCAGATAGACATGTGTCGGTAGTAATGAAGGTATGGACTTAACCATGGTGTGTTGGTGGGAGGAGTTGGTGTTTCTTTTCTCTTAAAAGGAAATTTAGGAGCTAGCAATGGTAACACCATTGAAAATGGTGAGGAGATACCACAACAACAACAGAAAAATGGAGGTATTTATACTATTATCGGGATGTCTCTACATAATTTCATATGCTTCTAATCGCATTGGGGGGGGTCTACAACATATCAAGTTTAAAACATAAGAAATAAATTCAAGCCCTCAGATACTTTGTTGTCAATGGATACAACATGCAATAAATCTATGTGTGCATATATGCAATTTTTGGTTTATATTTTCAACAGCATGAGTTCAAGCCTATGTAGGTTCAAGTTTTTTTTGTGCATTCCAAAAGTAACATCAATGGTTCTAATCACCACATTCAACAACATGAATAGCACAATGGAACTAAACTAGTTGAGAATAAAGTATCCATCCACATCTGAGGCAATGATTCCACAATTGTCCCCAAGATGATATCTACTCTACAATATACAAATTGCAAACAAAAGAAACCCTTTCTTTGCTTGGATACCAGATCCTATAGTTTCCCCCTTGATCAACCAAATAAAAAAGTTATACATAACTCGTTTTAATCCTTACATTCAATCCATCCATTCATTAATGATCATAACAACTACAAATCATTATATCTCCATAGAAATACTAGGAATTATAATGAGATCATTCCACAAAAGAAGCATGGACATTTAGAAAGGGAAAAGGAGGACGGGGGAAAGAAAGAAGTGGGGAGAAGAAGAAAGATGGTGGTGGTGGTGAGGATAAGAAGGATGATAGTGGGGTGAAGAAGGAAGGTTGAGAAAACAAAAAGGGAGGAGTGGATGATGATAAGAAGGGCGGTGATGAATCCAAAGGTGACGATGAGTACAAGAAGGGAGAATGCAAGAAAAATAAGTCCATATTCCTAAACAAGTCATTAAGTATATTCATCCCCCTCATCTCTTCAGTGATGAAAACTAAAATTCCTACTATATAATATAATTCTCTTAAGAGTAATATTAGTAGATAGGTGTCATGGGCAGGCCTGAATGGTTGGGGAACTGAAAGGTTGTGATTTGAGGATATGAAGGTCTTATCAAGCCCACCAAAATCAAATAAGTTGACAAGAATTAATTCTTTAGCATGAATCTAGGTTAGGTGGTATATCACAACAATATGTACTTAACAACAACTTGAATGGTGGTTGTTTTTATTCCTTAATGTAGTGCATTGGCCTAAACTTTGAAGAGAAGAGTTAGGTTACATGGAGGATGTATGCTTTCCTAATTGCTCAATTACAAAGATTGATTAATTACAATATTAAGTATTTCATGTTCATAATAGTAACTGCTACACAAGCAGTTCTTGAATTATGAATATTCAAACAATTTCCTATGATGATGTTTAATAATGCCACTAGCTACAACTGTTGATACTGAGAGGGGGGTGAATCAGTATCAAGTACAATTTATAACCTTTTTCAAATTATACTTAAACCATTCAATTATATCCAATGAGCAATGAACAATAGTATAAGAGTTACACCAATACACCACAATACACTATGCACAATATATGAGAAATAATCAATAGTTTTGTTCAAGGGAAGTAATGA
>ML782691.1:208160-256719 GCA_009831015.1 Picea engelmannii | reverse complement strand
CTGGGTAGCTTGGCTATAGATAGTCGACCCAACTGTCGTAGGCAGATCTGCACAACCGCCAAACCAGTTAGCGGCCAAAATTTCCAACAGGGCCGCTAGGACAACGAGGAGAAAGCCTGGGCAACGGGAAAACTGCCTAGAAATTTTCGGACAACAGTCGAACAGCGCAAGAATTGTACGGGAACTGGACAAGTAGTTTGGGCAGCAGGTTGAGATAATCGGGCAGCGCCCAGAAAAGCTTCGGGCAGCCCAAAAAAGGACCTGGGCAGCAGCAGGAAGTTGTGGGCAGCCTTGGGTAGCAGGTAGCAGGTCCGGGAAATGATATATGGGTGTTGGATAATGGATCATCTCGCCATATGATGAGAATGAGGTCGACATTCCTTAGTGTTTCAGAGACGGGATCAGACTTGCATGTGGGCAATGGGGTCGGCACCATGCATACAGTAAAGGGGGTTGGATGTGTCAAATTTCAGCCAGAGTCAGATAGTTCTCTAGAAGTGGATGAGGTGATGTATGTACCGGAGTTGAGGGTCAATTTGCTCTCTATATCAACTCTGGAGGACATTGGTATGTAGTGATGTTCAAGGATGGACAGGTGCTCATACAGTCAGAGGGAGCAGCCTCAGATACAACAGTGAGGCTTGGCATCAGGCAAGGTATGATGTACATGGTATTGGAATAGCTTGTAAGTGGGTCCAAGGGGATCTTGGATCGTAGATCAAATCAGAGTGCAATGAAGGTACCAGGAGGGTCTTCCAATTCAGAGGGAGCAGTTACAACAACAACAAATTTGATGGGGTCAGAGATTGATCCATGAGGAGGTTCTTCTAGAAGTACCTTCCTCGCTAAGAGGGAGTGTTAGCTTTTGGGGTAGCTCAGAAAGGTACTTCCGCATTAGCGGTGCCTAGCATGCGGTGGTGTCCGAGCGACACTCTCTATAGTGGCTTTTAATTAATGACTCAAGTGAGTTTTATAAAGTTGAGTGAATTAAGTGATTTAAGTCATCTCAATGAGAGATTAAGTCACAATCGTCGATCTCAAGAGATCAAGATCGGATCTTGATCGTTGATCACTTTGGAGATAGGGTTTTAGTCATTAGAATATTATAAAAGCATAACTAAGGAGAGTGAGAGGCACACAATGAGTACATAGGAGCAAGAGGGAATCTTTCTCATCTCCTTGTGTCTGAGTGGGCAGGGCTGAGGAAAGGATGTAGGGGGCAGCAAGGGAGATAGCAGCCAAGTGGGCTAGGCTATTAGCTGCAGCGTTGTAATCCTCTCATGGGCCATTATCCTAGGACGAAATCCCAGGATTTTACCTAATAAAATCAAACTCGGAACTGGTTTTCCTGCAAGGGTTTTTTCCAGAGTTGTTTACCTGAATCTCGTGTGAGAATGTGTTTGGTTTCTATTTTAATGTTTCCTCTATTTATCATTGAGTAACCTAGTGAGGATAATAATCAATAAAGTGATTTTATTAGGATTGTTAGTCGTGTGCTAGGTTCACGAGAAATTCAACGGAAAGTAATTTGTAAAATAGACAATTCTTAATCCACACTTGAGAAAAAAATGATTTCTTCTATATAATAAGAAAACACGAGCTTAATACATTTGATGTAATTCACCACTATCAAATGACCACTTATCTGAAAATGAGCATCCATAAAACTTCATTTCAAACAATTCTGATTTTTTCAACACTTGAGAATATTCCCCTCCCTATTTATTTATTTTCTCTCATCTACCCCCACTTCATAGTTACCTTATGATTATTCACATCAGGTTCTATTGTTCCCTCACAATTACGTTTTCATTCTTCATGGTAGGTTATGTAGACTTCACTCTTGTCAATGATCGGTTGGAACTCCCTGGAAGAATGGCATCAAAATTGTGTGCAAATACAACAATTTCATAAAATGATTTATTATTATTATTGTAGATCACATTACAACACTATATGTCCATGAATTAGATGTCACTTTGACACTAAACAATGCCCAAATGATGCTTTTGATGCATGGTCAATTCAAGTGACACATTAATGATGCACAGTGGATGAATGCAACATGATGTAATAACGATGAAAGCATGATGCATAGAAAAATATCATATTTTTAGTGTTTCAAGTGTTATGAGTATGACACAAATACAACATTATCTCGACACAACCATGAAGCAAGAACACCACTAAAAATTGGCATGCGACTGTAAAAAAATCATCTAGAGGATTTGAGGGCTATAGTGACACAAATCAGTGATGCTACAACCCCATAGTATAGTAGTTGTATTCGAAAGTATACCACTTTGGAGAGAAAAGGAATGATAAATACCTATGTTTTGGCACTCCAAAATTAATATGTAATATAGGATCTAATCCTTGGGTGACTATTGGTCGACTGCCACATGTCCAAGCAGAGGTAGCTTAAGTGTCATGGGCACATAAAGAATGATATGCAAGATCTAGTCATGTGTGGAAAAATAAACTAATACAATGGGAACAAAGCCCCTTGTGACTCAAAGTTTAACATATCCATATAGTTGTCTAAGGTCAGGGTTAGAGTGTTTTACATGCCTCAACTCCTAATTAGGGTTAAGGTTTTGTACCCTCAAGAATCTTCTTGGAATTCCACGTGTGGGTAAAGGGAGTTGGCATAGTATCCACTTGGTGTTATGGTGGTCAAACCAAAGGTCAACTTGCAAAAGGCACAACTTCACAATTTCAAAGGGATGGGAACTTTGTTCACAATTTTTTATCCCAAAAACAATCATTTAATGCTCAAAATAGATCTTGGAATTTTCAAGACCTCAAATCCCAAAATAGGATCTTCCCTTGAAATGGGCCCTACAAATCCATGGCTCCAATTCTCCACTACAAAAAGTACAAAACAAATAACAAATTATATAGGGGTTCGTTTTGGATCAACTCTATGAATGCATGCTCCAAAAGAAAGATAATTACATGAAGCATAATGGCACAAGGCAAATCTTTACATTTAGATATAGTTACAAATTCATATTCTCAATACAATATCTTCCATTTTATGTTATATTGTTGTGTTAATTTCTAAATTATTTTAGAAGGAAAAACTTACATTCTAATTACCTTGAAGGCTAGCAAAAACCTAAAAGCAAGTAAAGGCAAACAAGAGAACATATTTGTTGTAGAGATTTTTAGAATTAAACTATGTGAATATTTTTGAAACGTCCGACGTTTCGAGTGGACACTCCACCCATCTTCAGGCACAAGGGAATCTAAGTGATCACTTAGCTTCCCTTGTCCCTGAAGATGGGTGGAGTGATCACTTAGCTTCCCTTGTCCCTAAAGATGGGTGGAGTGTCCACTCGAAACACCGAACGTTTCAAAAATATTCACACAGTTTAATTCCAGGAAGCTCTACAACAATGATGACAAATTGTGAAAACATACACTCTAAGAAAACATATTTTAAATAGGATGCCTAATAAGAACAAGAATTATAAATGCATAAATAACAATGTTAATAGAAATCCTCCATTTTTCCCAAGGTAACTTTCCATGTACAATGACATCATTTTCGCAATAAAAATAAATTTTGAAAAACTAAAGTTGTTTGATTACTAATATAATTTGTGCTCCTCCATTCCAATTAGGGTGAGCAAATTCATTTTTTTAAAAGAAGCAAGGCTAGGGGTTCTTATTAAAAACCAAGTGGCAATCTTTCCAAAGGGAAAAGTCATGGGAGCAAGGCACAAATATCGATTCAAGAATGTTTGCCATTGCTTGCAACACTATCTTATCCCTTGGTTCTAGGATTGCATGGGATCTCTTCTTTATTAAGTTTAGTTTGTGAATGACCCTAAAAGAAGGTAAGATTATACCTCACCTGAGGTACAAGAGTTTCTATAACCTTACCTAAGCTAAAAGCATTGCCATAACCATACATGGTAGAACTCATTATTATACCTTACCTAAGTAGAGCTCAAGATTATACCTTCCTTGAGAAGAGTTGGTTATACCTTACATGAGCAACTCAAGGTTATACCTTACTTAAGAAGGGTTGGTTATACATTACTTGAGAAAAGATTAGGGTTATACCTTACCTTGCATCCTTAGGGAAGTCATAAGTCAAAACCATCCCTTCCTCAGTGGTTGGTTGGCTAAGTTGACTGGAGAAGGACCAAGCATTTGTTAGAAGTATTGATCGAGACATTATTGGTGAATTGGTTGGCTAGCTAGGTTCATCAATTTAATACTAAGCTTTCATTGATTAGGATGTCATTAGCTAGCAACATAAGGTTGACCGATGCAAGACCAACCCTTTGTTAGAAGGGTAGATTAGTAACAAAGGGTAGATTAGTTCCTTATTAGTTAGTTGGCAAGGTTGACCGACGTAGGAACTAAGAAAGGGAAAAATAATTGATAAGAAAGGGAAAAATCATTGCTTAGGGAACCATCCTTGTTAATTGAAATAGTGTCCTTGCATAAATCTCGAGGAGAAATATGGGAGATGGTACAATGATTTTTTTGTTAAAACACATGAAGAACATTTTGCGTACAGAACAAACATGAAAAAACATATGTGTACTTGCAACAAAACTTTGTTAAGAACTAAATATCAAAATAGCATAAAAACCTCAGAATAAGTACTCAATGCCATAACAAAGAGAGAAATCCAGATAATAAGCCTCTTCGAGGGGGCAACCTCCTTATACATCATATGAATTCACAAATACAAGATGATTCCAAATGAAAAGGTCTCCTTGGTATATATAAGAGACTAGGAGGTACAATTACAACTAATGGACCCAAGCCGACATAAATAAAATAACAATACTAATGTAATATGTCTCATTTAAGGGGTAATGTGCCACGATTTAGAGCTTAACATGCCCCTCCCCTTCAGACAAGTGTTGTCATCAACGCTTGAGTAGTTTTGGATGCTTTTGTATAAAAAACTCGGCTTCCCATGTGGAATATTTAGCAAGTAGTTTCTTCCACTTAATGAGATACTCTAAAATTGATGTAATCCTCAGCTGGCGAATTCTTGTGTCAGTGATAACTTCAGGCTCCAATATGATTTTTCCTTCCTCGTCAAGTTCTGGCAATATAGTTTGAACTAGGATCTTGTCATCTATAACCTTCTTTAAGCATGAAACATGGAAAATTGGGTGTACTCACGAAGATGCATGCAACTCCAATTTGTATGTCATAGTACCAATCTTTTGCAACACCTTATAAGGGCCATAGTACTTTGGTGATAATTTATTATCCTTCTTAGCTTGCTTAAGGGACATATGTTTGTATGGTTGTAGACTTTAAAATACCCAATCCCCTACTTCAAAACTTATTTCACTACAATGTTGATCTGCTTCTTGTTTCATGCGATTTTGTGCCATGGTTAAGTTGTCCTTTAAGAGTTGGAGAACTTGTTGTTGATGTTCGATGTGATCTTCCACTTCTTGAACCTTAGATTTTTCTTTTAGAGAAGAAGTGATAGACGGTGGGTGATATCCATAAAGTGTCATAAATGGTGTCATTTTTGTTGCAGTATGAAAGGAAGTGTTATACCACCATTCTGCCAAGGGTAACCACTTGAACCATTGTGTTTGTTTATCAGAGACAGAGCAACGAAGGTAGCCTTCCAGACATTTGTTCACTATCTCAATTTGTACATCAAATTGAAGATGATAAGATTGGCTATGAGCCAATTGAGTACCCAAACAAGAAAATAATTTTGTCCAAAAATGTCCAGTGAAGATGGGAAGTTCTCAATGTGCTCCGCAACTGAACCCTTTTGCTTGAGATTTATCAATTGGTTGAAGAAGGTATTGCTCCTTGTATCCTCATAGTGTGTTATCATTTCTTCCATGAAAATTGTCCAAGTCACAAGTGATTTGCAAGAACACAACCATCGATACCACACAAATTGATTAGGTTCTAAGTATAAGGACGCAATTCGTACCTTTTGTGTGTGGCACATCATGTAGATCAAAGAACTATTCCATCTGGAGTATCCATGTGATTGGATCATTGCCATCAAACTTCCTCATATCGATCTTAGGAAAGTGGTTGGTCTTCAACCCAAAGCTAGAGTTTCTCCAGTCTTGATTCATCTTCCTTGTGTCCTCATCATGAATTTCATGGGATACATTATCACTTTTAGGTGGCCTCTCTATTAGCAACTTTTTCAACCCTTCCATGATCTCCCATTTTAAGCCATCCATCTTAGTATCCATCATCGCTTCTAGCTTAGCTTCAGTTGAATCCATCATTCTTTGTAGTTCATCTTTTGTTACTGCCTTCTTTTGTAAATCATTTTTCCTTACACATTTCTTCACCTTCATCAAGAGTCCAAGTAGGACTGTCTGAGGGATTATTTGGTGTAGAATTTCCCTTTTTTTGTGGCATGTTGGCCAAGTATCACTGCAAGGTAGGAATTCATAATTGGCTTAGGCAGATGTCCTCACAGACAAGGGAGTGTCAGGTGCTATAGCTCTTTAATATACGTGCGGGGTTCAACAATAGTACTCGACCCAATATCTCAAGGCACTAACTAAGGAGGCTTGACCATGCCCTTAGTCATACTATCTGACTACCCAGGTACTAAAGAGTGATCTCCCCGAGTGTTGTTCTCGATGTACTATAACAACAAGATGGCCAAATGGTTTACTCGATTGGTCTCAAGATTCTAGGGGCTCTCTCGATATACGTCAGGTACGTGGGAGCTCAAATCCGTAGTAGTGTTGTCTAATGTGCAACCGTTCGAAAAGGGTCTTCTGATATACTCTAGGTATGTGGAAGAACCACAATGTGCCCAGGTTGTAGCGTTGACAAGTAATGACAGCTCATACGTTTAAAGACGTATAAATACGTATATACCTAAAAAGCCCTAATATTCTCCCAATTTTAAGTGATACTCATTTTATCCCACTTTATTCCACTTTTTGAATCACCCCAATTGGATCTTCTAGTCAAAAGATGTGTAAATTTCCAACAACAAAAAAAATGCACCTTTTAAAACCCTGATTTGGAGACTGTTCTGCTAGCCAACCTTTCTTCCACTATAGCTCTGCAATTTCGGCCCTTTTGAGTCTAAAATTTCGGCCTGAGGTAGCCTGATGTGTCTTCTTTCCAACCCCACAGGTTAGACCAAGATTGGATTCTCCAAGAGAATTTTATGATAACTTTCCCAAGATGTGTTGATTTTTTCCCTTTCAGGAGAGCGAACTTGTACGGCATTCCACGTGTCATTGTCTTCACTTGAGAACTTGAACTTTGTACCAATACAACTTCGGTCCATACCCTAACCAATGGAACAGGTCTCACTCAATCTGGATGTCTATAGCTTTAGATATAACAGTTTTCCCAAGAACACATGTTTTAGACTGAAATTTGGACCAGCCAAAAACCTTAATTTCCTCGGAGAATAGCTTTCAGAGTACAACGAATCAAGGGATGAAATTTGTACACAAGATACTTCATTATTCCTCCTTTGTATTGTAAAAACTTCAGAACCTGAAGCCAAGCCAAAAAATATTAGGAGCGAAAATTCCAAGAAAACATGTTTCAGACTAGTTTCGGGACTAGTCAAAAATCCTAACTTGAACAAAATGTATCTCCAAAAATATAACGAACCAAGATCTAAAATTTGGACCCAAGTTAGCTCTACATGTATCCTCTACACCATAGAAATTTCAGATCCTGAAACCTTCCAGAAAAAAGAACAAAAAAAAATAAATAAATAAATAAATTGTAGCGAAAATGTCATGAAGACTTGTTTTGAAGAAGCCGGTCCCGAGGATTGTCTAGCTCTGATACCAAATGTTAAGAACCAAATATCAAAATAGCATAAAAACCTCATAATAAGTACTCAACGCCTTGACAAAAAGAGAAATTCAGATAATAATCCTCTTCGGGGGCAACCTCCTTATACATCATATGAATTCAGAAATATAAGATGATTCCAAATGAAAAGGTCTCCTTGGTATATATAGGAGACTAGGAGGTACAATTACAACTAATGGACCCAAGCCGACATAAATAAAATAGCAATACTAATGTAGTATGCCCCAATTAAGTGGTAATGTGCCACAATTTAGGGCTTAACAAACTTACTAAGAATTCATGAATAAATGAACGGCCAAAAACATTTCAATAGCACTTTCATAACAATGAAAACATTATCTACATTTCAACAAAATTATCTCCTTGAACTTGTTATTTGTTTGGAATGAACTAGTCTTTTAGGACTCTCCACAAGCTCTACCAAAATCGCCTCGTGAAAAAATTACCAAAAACTTTGATTTTCATCTAAAGAAAGTGCTAGGTTGGATTCACTACTTTCTCTACCAAACCTTTTATATGTGTAACCAAGCACCCCACTCTCCTGCCCGTAAGCAAGAATGAATTATTCCTCATCGCTCACAAAGAAAAAACATGTCACAAGCATAATTTGAACCCTGAGTGAGGAGGATAACAATTCTTCCTCTCAACCACCAAGCTAGACCCAAATGACTCTTACTTAAAGTTGTGTTCACAATGAATCCTTTTGTAGAAATTGGTTGTTGTTTGGCTAACCAAATATAAATTTTTAATGGCCCGCAATGTGTAGACTGACTGGCAAGTGCCATGTAAATGGAAGGAAATATGTAAAGGTCTCAAGTTCGATTCTCCCGCCGATTTACCCGTGCCCCATGCTTGCGGGCTGTGTGGATGCACCTGGAGGTTATAGTGGTAGCAGACAATAATCGACCCCGTGTCATGTGAGTACGAGAACCGCCCAAGTTACCAATTCCGCAAGTACAAAAAAAAAAAAATTATATATATATAATGGAAACAGATGACATAAATAATTGAAGGAAATTTTTACGAAATTTCATATGCTATCTCTAAAAACTAAAATATGCACAATTTTGTAGTCTTTTTAATATAATAAAATTTAAGATCCTTTTTGGCTCTTTGTTCAACTATTTGGCTGATAGGTAAACAAAAGTGAGGTCATCTATGCAAAAACACCTTGAGACAAATTATCTGATTTACAAAATTAGATCATGTTAATTGAACGCTTTCAAATTTTTAAATCACAGGTCATGAGCCTGCTTCCCCTCTTTTCTTTTAAGAGTTCATGACATATACATGTTTAGGTGGCAAATAACTAAGGTGGTCCTTTAGTTTGAAAATTAGGTGCAGCAACTCAAATATTGAGTGAATAATTAGAATATAGAATAGATCTTCAGGTTTGAGGCATGAAGAAAAGTTATGACCAATGCCAAGAAATTATGACATTGAGTTCAAATAGTTAAAAGGTGCAATGATACCAAAATCAAGTGAAAATTAGCATAGATCTTCAGGTTTAATGCATGATCTACATTTACCAGTTGTCAAGTTTGGATGCTTACAGTTTGATTAGACAATCACGTCATACTAATGTAAAACTTAGAATAGGACAAAGACAGGCATCTTCTAATGAGTTTTCTCAACTTTGACATTTTAGATCACGATTCTAGCAGTATAATAGTTTAGTATGGTGACTAAGCAGTCATTCAAGAAAACCAACAACTACACAATTGATAATAGATATGCATTAGACCTAAAATGGGCTCTACTCTCAAGATGCCAACAGAAGTGGTTATGTTTGCATTTGAAAAATGTGCATCCTTACTTGACGTAAAAACCAATATCACAGGAACTGAAAGTATATAACTTCATAGGAATGATAGTGGGTGAAATCATTTAGTATAAACTAAAAGGTTTGAAAAAACATCATGAATATTGTCACTCTTCGAAGGAATCACAAACCTAGAGGCCGGTTATTAGTCCTCTTCTAAATTAATAGAATCGTTGAATTTTCCATAGAGAATTTTCTTTAGGTCAGCCATCTGTGCCAGAATTGACTCCTTTTCTTCCTCCAATTTTTCAAGTTCTTTTGTGGTCTCCTCTTTCATTGATTCTAACCTGTTCTCAACTTCCTCTTTTGGCATGTGGCTAAAAACTTCTCCAAGCTGAAATCTCACTATTTCCTCATCTGCAAGTATGAGTTCATTGCTTGCATCTTCAAGGTTCTCTGTCATTTCCTGCATTGAAGTAAAGAATCAACTCAATTTTTCGCATATGCTCAATTCAATAAGCACGCATGTGCAAAAGAACATAGCAAACTAGAGCATTTTGATAGGGTATAAAAGCCCCTTGTTAAATCTGATTCGTTACTGAGGCTCATTACCTTCTATGACATAACGAAAATGCACACTGGCAAACAGAGCATACTAAACAGGGAATTAATCACAATAATATAATACAACATCCCAATTATGCATTATACAAAAATAGATCATACTGTTAAGTATTTCTCCTATCAAAAATGTATGGGACTTAATAAGCTCACAGTATATATCGTCAGATTTGAAACATTTCTTATCCCTTCTAAATTAATCAAATCTTCATCGTATTTGCTTCAAAATAATATAACAAAAGCCCTTAAAAATAGCCCAGGTGGGTTTTCTTCTAATTACCACTCAAACCTGAGGTACCAATTAAGATATAGTATCTAAGACAGCACCAGATATAAATTATTTAAACCTTAGAAGACACCAGCAAAGGGGCCCCGTAGAGATGACAAGAAGCCAACTAGGGGCCTGTTCACTCAAAAGGCTGCCCATGTTAAGCTGTGTCCAGCAAAACAAAAAACTAGTATCTTTTGCACTTGTGCTGGAGGCATGGGTACAATAGATAATGTTAGACCTAAATTAGTCATTGTAATGTGTTTTGTCTTGAAGTGTATTTTGTCCTTTAATTGATGGATACTATTATGTGTCGATGACGAATTTTACTTCAATAATTTATGACAACGTTGTGAATTAAGTCATGAAGTCATCATCATGAAGATGTCAATAGAAATTCCTAATTAGATGGGTTAAGGGTTGAGTTTCCCAACTATTGTGTGCAAGGGCCTCAGCTTGCATGAGAGAATCCCAACTTTCAAACAGAATTATCATCAAGACTGTAGGAAATACCATTATGTCTGTACTTATACCTCCATCTCTATTGATCACGTTTAAACATGTACATAAACCGTTGAGTGAACAAGAGCACAATGGCATTCTCTATGTTCTCATAATAAATGTCGTCCTGTTCTTCTATCTATTTAAATGGTGTGCATGCACATTCTTTCTTTTTACTGTCTCGTTGTCATAACTCTAAACTTGTGCCTTCAAGTTGGATTCACATTAACATATGCAAGGTATTGGGACAGGAAAAAATTAAGAAAATGTAGACAAAGAATTTTTCTATCAAACAGTACAGTAGGCTAACACGAGCACTAAAACAATTTTAAATTTACAATTAAGTCTAATACTCATCATAAATTGGATGTAAAAGCATACAAATTTAAGTCTCGTTACAATTTCAGGGTTGACAGTACATGATTTTATGTTTGCAACTTTCGAATTTCAGAATAAAGCATTAGATTTCAATACTTGGTCGAAATTTTGGCAACAAAAATTGAGTGTCTATGTCCCTGGAAAAAGTTAAATTTTGGACCTTTTAAGGCGAAGGTCAATGTTTTGGATAAACTCATATGTTTTGGTGTATTCATGCGTTCTGGTATTATGTGTTGATGATGGATTTACTTCAATACTTTATGAACGGGTTGTGAATTAAGTCATGAAGTCATCATCATGAAGACATCATTAGGAAGTCCTAATTAGTTGCTTAAGGGTTGTGTTTCCCAACTATTGTGTGTGTGGACCACAGTGTGTATAAGAGATCCCAATTGTCAAATTGAATTATCATCAAGACTGGAGGCAACACCATCATGTCTGTACTTATACCTCCATCTTTGTTGATCATGTTTGAATATGTACATACACCATTGAGTTGAACAAAGAAGAGCACAACGACATTCTCTATGTTCTCATAATATATGTTGTTTTGTTCTCCATTTATTTAGATGACATGAATGCACATTCTTCTTTTTGATGTCTCATTGTCATTACTCTAAACTTGTACCTTTGGGTTGGATTCACATTCAACATATGCAAGGTATTGGGATATGAAAAAAGATAAAGAAAATGTAGACCAAGAATTTTCTATCAAGGAGTATAGTAGGCTAATGCATGCATTAAAACAACTTTAAATTTACAATCAAATCAAAATTCTAATACTCATCGTAAATTTGATGTAAAAGCATACAAATTTAAGTCTCGTTAAAATTTCAGGGTTACCAGTACATGATTTTATGTTTGTAACATTCAAATTTCAGAATAAAATATTAGATTTATCATTTCAATACTCAACCAAAATTTTGGCAACAAAAATTAAGTGTCTATGTCCCTGCAAAAGGCTAAATTTCGGTCCTTTTAAAGCCATGGTCAATGGTTTGTATAAACTCATATTTTTTGATGTATTTGTGCATTTTGGTATATGCCAGTCTCCAGATAAGTCGGGTAAAGAGGTATGTGAATATCTGGGTAACTCCAAGGATTTCAGATATAGCTAAGACCAAGGCTAGCTTTGCACACAAAGTGCATGCTTTAGAAAATCAGTGTGACATCCTACTCTTCTCAAGGAAAGTAGTAACTGATAATCTCATGCTCACACAGATCTGTAAAAGCTTTGGAACACAAATTTTCAAGAACCGAAACCTTAAGTTAAGGCAGAGGGAGGCATTAGCATTACCATACATTGAAGAACCCTGTCATACAGCAGATTAGCATAACCATACACAGTCTGTGGTCAATCATTGGATTGCAAGTTGAGATTGTAGAAATTATTGACCTAAAATCAATACCATGATCCATCCACAAGTGTCGTCTCTCTACATCCATAATGTTGACTTTGAATGTTGTGAGATTGGATATAGATTTTGGAGTCTCTGATATGGAAGCTTGAACTGTCCTCTAAGCCTCAACTATATCAAAAAGTCTGGAATACCTCCTCAGTTAAGAGAGAGAGAGAGAGAGAGAAAACTATAGTAAAGTAAAGACAGTAATATACGGATTCCTCCGTGTACATGATC
The DNA here is from genome assembly GCA_009831015.1 of Picea engelmannii. NCBI lineage: Eukaryota > Viridiplantae > Streptophyta > Pinopsida > Pinales > Pinaceae > Picea > Picea engelmannii. Next base: position 243,728 of record ML782691.1, on the reverse strand, counting down.
TGACAACAGAACAACCTAGGATGCTGAATCTCATTAATGTTCAGACACCTCAAAACAATAGATTAAAATAAAAAGAAGCCTCTAATTCTAGTGTACAGAAGAGAATCAACTTTCAAGTAAGGATCACAAATTGAACACTATGTAATATGTACTCACACAAAGGAGGGCTAGTACTAAGCAAATAATTTCAGGCCCACAATGGTGCATGTGACAGAGGACACTCATCGCCGCACTAGTTACAACATAACATTAACAATTAATAACTTGGGACACAAAGAGAGTAACTCCTTGCAAATTTTGCAGCTGGAAAAATAGTAAGAAGTCGATTATATGTCACTTATTAAGAAGCAATCAAATTGGCTAGATCCAAACTTCAATGTGTTATTGCCAATTGCGTTTGCAATTTTCTAAGAAAATAGAAGGCTGAAATTCTTGAAGGGAAGAGCCGATCCTTCTTGTGTTTGCCAAAGTCTGTGGCCAAAATTTGGGTCGTTTATAAATCAAGTCCTACCACTAGGATAATCTGACTAATCTTGCAGTGACCAGATCACTGATCATGCTGATCATGGTCCTGAGACAAACTTTGCAAGAAGGCAACTTGGATTGGTGTAGGCTAACACAACCATTATTGATGTGAACTGATGATCGATAACAACCTCAATAACCACATTTGACAATGTTTTTTTTTAAATCAAACTTCGTCAAATCTCAAGGAGAGGCAAATTTAATTGGCCAGGTAGATTATTTTTATAAAAATCCTAAACCAGAAGTTTAGATTTGTTTTTTGTTAAACTGAAAACATACAAAAAATAAAACCCTATACATATAACATGCCTTTGAAAAATATAATGGTGTTTTAACATTTTTTCAATCTTAACATTTAATTCGTTGGGTCAAATTTGAAGTTAAAAAAATTGTATTCACTTTTTGATTGAATATAAGAAGTTATGATGAAATTAATTTAAACTTTTTTGCAAAACTTAATGGTGAATTTTATATAGTGTTTCGCACTAGAAAAAATAAATTGAATTTCATTATCCTTGGAGTCTAACATGAACACAAACCAGGCGACTTAGGTAGTAACATAGTGACTGCAGGGATCAGTCAATGAAGTCAGAATGGAATGGTGGAGGAAAGTGGGAAAAAAGGAAGATGAAGAACTAGTGGACTACACATATCCATTAGAAGAAACTAAGATTTCCCCTACTCAAGATGACCTAGCTCACTCTTGGGAGCATGTTAGGGTTGGAACGAACCTGGGTCTGGTTTTCACAAAGATCAAAGCCACTCATTATCCCTAGACATCAGAAGTAGAGGCCTGCCCTAAAGAGGCACCTTTCAGTGGTATTATTTTGGCGACATTTCCTATGACTATAACTTAGATTCAAACAAAACTATGGCAGGTCACATCACAATGGGTGAAGGTGAACATCAACAGGTGGCCCCCTATCCATCGGTACAGACAGGAGTACTGTTAACCATAACTTTTTTACTGCAGCAGTTAATGTCTATGACAAAGATAGGTTGGAGGTACACGTATCAATTAAGGTGAGATTGTAGCATGGGCAAATTCTTCTCACAATGTTGCAAAGGTATACACTGCAAACCAGTCTAAAAATCTTTTGAATACTGGTTATTTGGCTTTTCTGGAAACTAGGGCAAGAGAAATTTCTTCCTTACATGAAAATCCTAGTCCATTAGCAGGAGAGACTGGATCTGGTAGAGGAAGTGGGCTGGTGGGTAGTGGTATAGTGAAAGTAACATGATCAAATGCTCACAAGGCTCTCACAGTTAAAAAGGAAAAAAAAGTGTTAGGATCAGGGAGGCAGGACCCAATCTATTCTTGGGAGAAGACATAGTTATGGACCAAGTGATGGAGGTGCATTGCAAAACACTTACGGGGAAGTTCTTTGGTGAACTAAGCTCAGAAAAATCTGTGGGTCATTGGGTAAAGGAGGTTTGGAAACCAGTGTTAGGATATACCCCTCTATCATTTTCTAGTAAGAGGGTTGGTTAGAATTTACTTTCAGATCGTCAGAATATGCAAACATGGTAGCCAAAAATAGATGGTACTAGCCTACTAGGGATCTACGGTGCTAACACTATAAAAAATGGTCTTCGTGTTTTGATCTCCGGAGGGAATCGAACTCAAAACAACCTATTTGGGTCAAAATCCCAAGCCTTCCCTAAGGTTATGGTTCTATAAAGTGATGATGGCAACAGGAAACTAGCTAGGGACCTTTGTATATTTTGACAATAACAATAAAAGAAGCAAGTCTAGAACTATGGCAAAGATTCTAGTAGAACAAGATCTCAAGGAAGGGCTTCCTAAATCCATAGGAATTGAGGTTGGAAAATGGAAATATCCTAAGACATTAGATCTACGCTCCAGGGGAGCGCCCCCCTCCCCCCCCACTCCCACTCCCACTCCCAAAGCACGCTCCTAGAGGGAGCATTCAAGAAGCACAATTGGGAACGCACTTCCTGAAAGCTCCCTTTTGGGAGCATGCTCACTTAGGAAAAAAAGTGCCCCTTGTCCATTTCGGGAGTGCTCCCCGAGCACTCCCAAGAGCAAAATATCGCTCCCTCAACGCTCCTTGGCTGCTCCTGCGCAATGAGATAGAATTTTTTTGTGGGTGTTTGGGAACCAAAACAAGGTTCCAAATGGCTTCAAAAGGCATGGCTAGGGTTTGTTAGGATTAAAACACTTACTCCATTTTTCTCTCATTCTATTTCTCATTTCACTCATCTTTGCTTGAAGGGTTTTCAGTGGGCTTCTTTCTAGTTCTTGAGGAGATTGAAGGGAGATCGGAGAGCTTGGAAGGAATATTGAAGGCTGCCATAGGAAGATTGGAGAGCTTGGAAGGGAGATTGAAGACTGCCATTTGTGAGAACTTGGAAGAGAGATTGAAGGCTTCCATAGTCATATTCAACCACCATTGGAGAGTTAAAGAGGTAGGCTCTCAAGCCCATTCTTGTTTTTTTTTTTTAATTCCATGTGTTGTAAATTAGTATATTATGCTATGTTGAATATTTGAATGTTTTCTTCACCTACTCTTTCCCATTTCTCCTCCATCATTCTATTGCACAAAACAAGTTATAATCAAGATTCAACAAGCATGATGGGTATGTCAATGTGGTATGTCAATTTGGTTCCATTTTTTATTATGATGGTGGTGTTGGGAGCCAAAAGACGTCGAAATACCCATGATAGTGAGGAAGAAATAAAAGTGGATAGTACATAGTACATACCATGGAGAGGAGGAAGAAATGAAAGGGGATGATGAAATGAAAATGATAGTGATGATGCACAAAAACCCAAAGAGATCTTAATACCCTTGTGGAAGTATGTGACAAGGCTTGGGGGAGGGAAAAGGGGTGGAACCAAAATATTTACATGCCACCATTGTCATATAACTGACACGGGTTCCTATACTCATGTGAGAAAGCATCTATGTGGGCTTATGCACAGGGATGAAGGTAAGATTGTAGGAGTCAAAACCTGTGTGGAAGTGTCACCCAAAGACAAAATCAAATACTAAAGGGAAGAGGAGGCAACACAAAACAAATCCAAAAACACAAGGTTTGAACATGAGAGTTCACAAAGAATGTCCACTGCTCGATCCCCATCCCCGCATGTTAGTGGATTCTTTCCTTCGCCTTCAAGGCATAGAGCACTATCAGATTTCCTTGACCAAGGTTGTAGAGATAATGTGGATGCAAAAAAATTCAAGTTTCTCTATGCATATGGTGTACCATTCAATGTTCTTGGCTCACCCTATTAGCATGAAATGGTACAAGCCATCAATGGTGCCCCTAAAGAATATAAGAGCCCCGAGTATGACAAAGCTAGAACCTTGGGACTTGACAGGGAAAGAACGAAAAATCCATGGTGCTCTAGGAAAAATTACAAATGCTTGGAACTATCATGGGTTATCTGATGGTTGGACAAATGTTAAAAGCAGGCCATTGATAAATATTCTTGGTGTGTGTGTTACTAGTGCAGTCTTCCTTTCAACCCATGACTACTAAGATCACTACAAGACCAGTATTAATATTGCAGAATCCTTGATTAAAACCATTCAAGAGAATGGGCCCTACAATGTCATTCAAGTTATCACTGATAATGTTGCTAATTGTAAGGTAGCAGGAGCAATCATTGAGGATAGGTACCCCAATATATTTTGGTCAGGGTGTTTGGTTCACACAATAAACCTTTTGATGCATGATATCATTAAAATGAAGAGTTGCAATTATAGATAGATCGGTGCTTTGTACAAGAGAGGGAAGAAGATCATAAGATTTATTACCAATCATAACATGGCCCACTTCATTTTCCGCAATCACTCCAAGTTGGAGTTACTAAAGATTGCAAAGCCCAGATTTGCTAGTTGTTATCTCACCTTCATGTGCCTTTTGAAGGTAAGAGAGGCATTGGCTAGTACGGTCTCAAGTGATTCATGGAAGGATCTAAAAGACAGGGCTACAACCGCATCTGACAGACTTGAATTTCAGGAGGTGGAGGAATGGTTCTTGATGGTTAGTTTTGGCAACAGGTTAGGTATATTTTGCAGTTCACCAAACCCATTTACAATATGATCCAGTTTGTAGATACAGATCAACCAGTGATTGGGGAGGTGTATGATCATATGGACAGCATGCTAGGCCAAATTAGAGACATTGTTGAGCCAAGGGATGCAATATTGTATGATCATATCCATAAACATGTGGTCAAAAGGTGGGATAATCTAAATGTTGCACTCCATGCCCTAGCATATGTCCTTACACCAAAATATTATTCTCCATCTTGGTTGGCCCAACCAGCACCTGGGGGTGGGGTTAAGAGAAAACCACACACATACCCAGAGGTGCAAAATGGGTATATGCTTCCATTAGACAAGTTGGTACCTAAGGAAGAGGAGTGTGCTCAAGTACGAAGTGAACTGAGCAAGTACATTAGTGAGAATGGATTCTTCGGTAACTCACATGCAACCAAAGATCAAGATAGGTTGAGTTATATTAAATGGTGGAACATGTATGGCTCCTCTACCACATATCTGCATAAATTCGCGGTGAAGGTGCTTACTCAGGTGGTTAACACCTCTTCTGCAAAAAGGTGTTGGAGCACCTATAGATTCATCCACAGTGCAAAGAGAAATAGCTTGAATGTAGACCGGGCAAAAAGCTTGGTTTATGTGCATTACAACTTGAGGTTGTTGTCCCATTATTGTGACACGGTGGAGTATGATAATTATAACAGAGATGTGACTTGGGACAACAATCCAGAGGAGACTAATTTGGAGGATGAAGCCATGGTTTTCGAGCGCTTGGAAGCTGAACTTTTGGGTGATCATGATGGTGATCAAATTCTTGGAGCAGACATGCCACCGCCATTCACTAGCAAGTTTCCAAATGTAACAGTTTTGCCTTTATCTTCACAACATCCAATGTTACGTGGTGGTCATTCAGTTGTTGGTCGTATTCCACAAACACTTCCACCTACTCCTACTCTTCTTCATAGATCACAGGAAAAGAAACTAGAAGTTTCTCATGACAAGAGGAAAACTTAGTGCATAGTACTTATTACTGTATACTAGATCTCTTTTTCTTTTTCATGTTTAGAAGTCATCTCTAGAACTTAGTACTTTGAATTTTGAACTATTGATTGAATCTTGTGAAAATTCTAGGTCCTATCAGCTTGCCTTCTTGGTCTGTCTTTGACCAAGCAAAGGCTCTAAGTTTTCTGCTGTTATGTTTTAGTTTTCTGCTGTTTTAGAACAGCCAACAGTCATGAATCTTTTATGCTGATTGTTATGGTTATATTCTCGATTTGGGTGCTCTAGCATGTCGTTTTTGCCATAGGAAATTAGTACATGCAACTCAAATAGATATAACACACCTAATACATCGTTTACTGCTGATAATGGACAGATCTAAGAACTAATAGCATGCATTTGCAGACACAGTATTTTTGGTCAACATGACCCTGGACAAAACCCCCCCGGGGAAAACCAGTTTGAGATCTAAATGTATATATGAGGAAATGCAAGTATGGGTTACAGTAAACACAATAAATGATGGAACCTGATACAATAGCAAMTCCAACAGAGATGATATACAAGCTCCCTCAAGCAGATGCGCCCCTGGATRGTGCGCCCCTCATGAAAACTGCCAGAACCACTGTAAATGCYCCAGAAATCAACTGTGATGTYAGAATGGAAAACCCCTCCAYAGGAATGTAGCTCCAGCTRGTGTCCTCACTCTRCAACTGACCTCACTGAAATCTGATGGCTAGAAATCCCACCAGGAAGGAATAAGCCTGCCAAGCTCATGCACCCTCCTCAAATGTAGAATAGCTCCAGTAAATAATGGAAGCAAGCTGCTCCAAGTCTCCCACAGGGAAAGCTAGTGGCCTCCTCCTCAAAACCTCATGCATCTGACCTCATCTCCATAGCTTGAGTTCTCCTCCTCCCATGAGCAAAACTCTCCATGAATGAATGCACCCTCCTTAGACTCCTTTGCCCCTCTTTAGGCAAGAATAGGAAACCTAGAGATCAAGGGTTGAGATTCAATCTAATGAAAGGTTGAGATCTCCCCATGCATCCCTAAATCATAACCCACTTTCGGGTTAAGTTTCCTAAGCCTACTTATGTTTCCAAAATCACCACAAAGTGATTTAATACTCACTTTTGCCAAAAGTGACCAAAATTCACTTTAACCAAAGTCAAAGTGAAAATAGACAAAAGTACTAGGTACAAAGTGTCTAATCCTTCCCTCATGTGCTAAGGAGGACAAAAGCACATGGGGAACACCTCCCAATGGTACAAATCTCAACAAATCTTACAACTCTTTGGTAATGAATATGATGTTGTAGAGTCTATTTCATTGTGGTTGATGTTGTTTGTTACAATCTGTTGATGAAAAATTTTATATGATTGATGTTATATGTGTATTAAATTGTTGGTGCTTTAATGATCATCACTAATCTAGTAGTTAAATGATCTTGGGTCTATGTTTTCATGTTTTTTGCAATTGTTTCGACATTCTACATGTTTTTTATATATATAGTATATACATCAAAATATATTAAAATATGTAGTATATAAAAAATGCTCCCACTCCCAGAATATTTTGAAAATTGTGGTTTTCGCTCCCATTCCCGCTTCCCGCTCCCAACAGCCTTGCATTAGATTACATTCGGGTTCCATTTCGATGTGCCCAATGTCGTCTTTATGGCAATGTAACCGAGGACTACTCATAAAATTCTCCAAATATGAATGGAGGAAAAAGACATATGAGCTGTCAAGTCCAATGGTGGGGAATACTGAGTTGGCCAAGGGGACTTCAATGAAAAGTGACTCTATTGAAGAAGGTTGGAAGGGCTTACAATTCATAGTCACTGAAGAACCAATTAGACAATCTCTTAACCTTGAATTAAGTATGAATCCAATGGAATAAAATAGAAAGGAGAACCAAACAATTACATGACCCTTTGATGTCACCTTTGTCAACAGGGGAAGAGGCAAAATTGGATGTAATGATAGGAGATGTTGGGCCAACACAAATGCAACTTGACTTGGGTAAGTTAATAAAATAATCTTCTTCTCATGTCCCTTCAGAATTACATAGTATTACCATTCCTCTAATGGGACGGTGTTGATGTTTTGTAGCTTCGGGCAGGTATTCTCACATGGCCTTGGTGTCAGGCATGTGAGAATCTTCATTGGCACCTCGTTGGACTTTCGGTTCGGTGAAAACACTCTTGGAATGAAGTTGGCGCTTCATGGGCTTGATGACGGGCTTTGTGGGTTTGTGTTGGGGCTTCACACCCACATGTGTGTCTAATTTGAAGTTGACTTTGTGGAGGGGCTTCTATAGTTGACCCCTAGACTTGTATAAATAAGAATCAAAGTGAATGTTAGGATTCATTCTTTTGTGGAGTTTTGGTGATTTCAGTCCACCATTCTTAGTGACCTCAGCCATCCATGGAGAGAGGACAATAGGCCTCAGTTCTGCTGCAGCTGTGTTTTAGGCAGGTACCCAAGGAAGAGGAAGGCCGAGTAGGGCAGCATCCCTAATACCCAGGGCCGCAAGTCTAATAAGGTTAGCAGCGAGGGCTCGGCGAGCCTAGGAAAGGCAGACGCTAAGCCTAGAGGGCTCCGCCTACTGGTGTAGGCAGCCATAGTCTGTTTAGAGTGGCTCGGTCTAGAGAGAATAAGCTGCAGCAGGCTGGTACAGGGGTTCGGCCTGCTAGGAAGGCTGTTGGAGGGTTCGGCCTAGTGAAGGAAGGCTGCTGGAGGGTCTTGGGACAGTCCTAGAAGGCTGTCTAGTAGAAGAAAGCAGCAGCAAGAATGCTGGGCCATTCTAAAGGGTTGGCCTAGTAGAACAAGGGCTGGTACAGCAAGTTTAGTGGGCTGGAACAAGTTAGCTTCAGCCACAGACTTGAGTACAGTTTCTGGGCAAGATAAGGAGCTATTATAGGTGTGTAACAGCAGTTAGAGAAGCTGATACAGCAAGTACAGAAGGGCTGCCACAGCCACAGATTTGAGGGTTGTGACAGCAGTATTGGGACAGTTGTGGAGCAGACCTTGGACAGCCTTTGAAAGCTAATATAGCCGAGTCTTTGGGACAGTTGTGGAGCAGAACTTGGACAGCCTTTGAAGGCTGATATAGCGGAGTCTTTGGGACAGCTTGGAGGGCAGGTTGAGGGCAGCCATTAGGTCTGTTACAACAGCACCCTGAGGGCAGACTTTAGAGCAGCAAAGAAGGGCTGGAAGAACTCACCCAACCTTGACCAAGAAGATGCAGAGGCAGTGGAGGGTCTGAGGGGGCAAGGGATGCCCTAACCCTCAGCCTCAGGACATCAACATCGGAATGGAAACCAAGGAGGGTTTCAGCAGTGCCTTGTAAGTGTTCTTGGCATTTTCTGTTGTGTAAGAAAAGGGCCATTATCCCTGGTATGGGAGCCCATTTGTTTTGAGCCTTGTTCTGGGTTTAAGAACAAGTGATTTTTGGACATTGAATTCTTGTGTATTGTGCATGATCTAATTGCTAGTTTGTATCTTCCATTGTGCTAAGGTGTTAGGTATCTCAGTATGTTTATGTTTACAGATCAAATTGTGTTAATTTGTGTATTCTGTTGAGAACATAGACCAGACCTGAGGTGCGTGTGCACTAAGTCTGGGTGCACTTCGAAATCTAACAGTTGGTGGCCAAATTTTGTTAAGATCACACAATTTTTTGCAAACCCTAGGTCTTAAATCTGAAAAGAAGATTCAAGCCCAACGCATCCAAGAAGTTTGTCCAAAAGAAAACATACCCATCCCTCCATGTTCCCTTCAAAACGCCCCTGAAAAGGCCATCCAGTCCCATATCTCAACCTCTACCTCCTCTGCTTCAAAGGAAGGCTCTTTCTGTACAAGAAAATCATTACCCACTCAAATCTAAGAAAGCAATCTCAGTAGTGGAAGTGGCAAAAATCGAGGGGGGGATAAGTCTGGACATTGAGAAAGAGAGGATTTGCAATACCTTAGGAAGGAAAGCTTACCTAAGTCGTGCACAAGACAAACCTTTACGTGAGATACAAAATGGGAAACAACAAACCATATTTGGGGCATTTATGGTAGGCCAAGCCTTTGAAAGGTTAAATTATGATCATTTTATCCTTCAATATGAGAGACTTGGGGGGTGCCTCAAAAAAATTCCCTAGATAGATTGTTCCATGATCCAAGAGGTAATGAGGGTATGGAAGAAGGTAGCTAGGGAATTCTCAAAAATTCAAAGGTATGGAAGAAGGTAGCTAAGGAATTCTCAAAAATTCTACCTGATTGAGATTTCCTTCCAATGGATTCAAAAGGGAGATCTGGGGGTTTGATTATGGGATGGAAAAAGAGATCCTTTAGACTACTAAACACTATTCTACTTGTTTCATGAATAGGTGTTGAACACTTCTCTTTGGAGACAAGGAAGGCCTATTCAGTGGTTAATATATATGGTCCATATGAAGATAGGGTTCAATATTGGGAAGCATTGTTTTCCAATAATTTTCCACAGCATGAAAGGCTAGAGCTTAATATTTGGAGGGGATTTAAACTTTACCACTAAGAGATCTGTGATTTGGGGGACAACTGCAAATTTCTTCACTCATAAAAAAGAAGCCGCAAGGTTGGTATGTAATATTCCCTTTACTGGCTATTACTAATTTTTAGTCTATTACTAATTTTTTAGGTTGCCCTCTTCTGGAAAAGAATGGATCCCCCACAATAACAAATTCGATCCACAGAAAATACAGTCCACCCCAGTCATAGAATTGTAGTTCTATTTTATTGTTTCATGCGCTTGATACCGAATGGAAGAACAATATGAATATTGTGGTAGTTTTATGTAGATTTCCCAAACAATTGGCAGCCAATACACTTGATGGAATAAGGGATTAACTCCCTTTTAAAGTTCTGCAACAACTACTATAGCAGCACACCCTCCTTTGGTACTTTTACAAACCTTCACAATAGCAATACGCCCTTCACTAGTCAAGTGTGCCCTCCTCAAATCAAGTGGGCCTCCCTCCAACCAAGAGCGTCCCTCCTCATACCATATACGACCCTTCCAAGAAATGGTGCCCCCTCTACCACTTGCAATCGACCTCCATTCCATCAATACGACCCAGATTCAAAATGGTGCCCTGGATACTAAGAGAGCTTGACCCTGCATGAAAGAATGTACCCTCCTCTCATCCAATGCGCCTCCCCTACCAATCTTGCGCCTCTTCCAGCTGCCCACTACTACAAATGATGAAATGATCTTCCTTGAACCACAAAACTCTGCAAAATCTGAATAGTACCTTGGCTAAATGATTCCAATGAAAGAACCTGGATGATTCCTCCTCTAGATTGGCTAGGGTGGAATCTTTCACCACTGAAACCAACAATGCACAAGGGCTTTGCTGCAAAACCCTAGCCGTCAAGCCACAAGAGCTTTCTCCAATGAGTTTAGAAAATATGATCAGCATAATGAGAGAAAATGAACCCTCGTCTCTCTTTTACCCTTCTTTTCCCTTTTCACCTTTTTGTGACCTTTTTACCTTTTTAACTTTATAATTATTTACTTTATTTTCCCTAAGTCATTGTTTTTAATCACTTAATGTCATTTTATAATGTTTCATTTTCTCTAATGACATCAAATATTCATTAATTCCCTTTTCTTTTTATCGACTATGGTCTACGGAAATCAAATAGACCACTCAGTCATCTCCCTTGGGCAATCATTTAGAAGGGGACATTACAGTCCTCCCTTCCCAAGATTGCTTGTCCCCAAGCAATTGCAAGTTGGGATGTTGCAAAATATGATCTCCCTCCCAAGTGGCATCCTCGACTAGCAAGTCTCTCCACCTGATCAAGAATTCTCTGATAGTTCTGCTCCTCAACCTCCTCTCCCTAACCTCCAAAATCTCCTCTGGAATCAAAACCAACTGCTCCTCCTCATCCACTGGGGGGAACTCTACTGAAGTGGTCACTTGCTGTCCTACTACCTTTTTTAGGCACCAAACATGGAAGACATTATGGATCTTGCTCACTTCTGGAAGCTCAAGCTCATAGGCCACTTCCCCTACTCTCCTCACTACCATGTATGAACCATAAAACCAGGGCCTTAATTTTTCCGCACCTCTTCTTTAAGGAAGGTTGTCTATATGGATAAAACCTCAAAAATACCAAGTCTTCGATCTCGAAACTGCGCTCAACCCTGTGCCTATCTGCATATGTCTTCTGTTGATTCTACGTTGTCTGCAAATTATCCTTAAGGGCCTTAAGAATGTCCTAATTCTTTTGAATCCAATCCTTGGCTTTGGGAGCCCTGCTATCCCCAAATGCCAAGTCTACAAATGAAGGTGCATCGTGACTATACAAAGCTCTGAAGGGAGTCATACCAATGGACATGTGATAGGTGGTGTTGTAGCAGTACTCCCCCAAGTGAAACCACTTAACCCATGACCTCTGTTGTCCTGACACATAGTTGCGCAAGTACCCCTCAATCCATTTATTCACAATCTTTGTCTGACCATCCGTATGAGGATGATAACTAGTGCTAGGAGTCAATTATGTGCCTACCAATTTGAATAACTCTTGCCAAAAAGCGTTGAGAAATCTATTATCCCTGTCACTAACAATGTACCTCGGCAACCCATGGAGTCAAACTACCTCCTTGAAAAACAACTCTGCCACCTGTGTTGCTTTGTACTCTGATGATATAGCGGAGAAGTGTGCAAACTTAATCAACCGATCAACCACTACATATATGCAATCTTTACCCTGCACTCTCGGTAAACCTGTGATAAAGTCCACGGAAAAACTTTCCCATTTATGCTCTGGAATGGGAAGAGGTTGTAACAAGCATGTCGGGTGTGTATGCTCTGACTTGTTCTACTGACCAGTCATGCACTGCCTAACATGCCACAACACATCGTCCTTGAGGCACTTCCATGAGAACCTCTCCCGTACCTGCCTGTAGGTTTTGAAATACCCCGGGTGCCCTGCCAAAGGTGTGCCATGTGAAGCCCTCAAGATCCTTTCCTTGAGTGTGGACTCAAGGACAAGATATATCCTATCTTTATAGAAAATAATATCATCCACCACTCAGTACCTGTCATCCTCTATGAGTTTGTCCATCAACTCGCATGCAAACTGATTCTTGGAATATTCCACCAAAAGGTGAGATTTCCAATCAGTTGAAATCTACATGGAACATGTTGTTGGTCTCCTGGAAAGGGCATCGACAACGATATTTTTCTTTACCTTCACATACTCAATATCAAAGTCATATGCTTGGATCTTGCTGACCCATCTTTGTTGTCTTTCATTCAAATCCTTCTGCTCCAAGAAGTACTTTAAGTTGTTGTGGTCGACCTTAACCAAAAATCGACCACCCACCAAATACTGTCTAAATTTCGCTAGGGCATGCATGATGGCTAGCATCTGTTTGTCATAAATGGAGTAGAGTCGCTCTGTGTCCCTGAGCTTCCTACTCTCAAATGCTATCAAATGTTTATCCTGCATCAGAACTGCCCCAATACCCTCGCCCGACGCATCACACTCAAGTACAAAGGGCTGGGTGAAATCAGGAAGTGCTAGCACTAGGAAACTGCTCATCGCCTCCTTGAGCCTATCAAATGCATGTTGTGAACCCTCTATCCACCTAAATGCTCCTTTCTTCGTAAGGTCCGCTAGTGGTGCACACAATTGTGAGAATCCCTTAACGAACCTCTTGTAGTACCTGCATATCCCAAAGAACCCCCGTAACTCTGTTATAGACCTAGGTGTGGGCCAATCCAATATAGCCTGGATCTTCTCCTAGTGTACCTGTACCCCCTATGCACTGATCACATGGCCCAATTATAGAATCTTCGTCATGCCAAACTCACACTTGGACGCCTTAGCGTACAGTGACTGCCTTACCATAATACTCAAAATCTCATACAAATGCCTCAAGTGGTCCTCCCATGTCCTGTTGTAAATAAGTAAGTCATCAAAGAACACCAACATAAACTTCCTCGACTGTTTGTTGAAGATATGGTTCATGCATGACTAGAACATGGCAAGAGCATTGGTCAACCCAAATGGCATGACCAAAAACTCGTAATGCCCATAGTGGCACCTGAAAGCGGTTTGTGAACATCTCGCTCACTGACCTTGATCTAATGATAGCCTGATCAAAGATCAATCTTCGAAAAACACACAGCACCATGCAACTCAAGTAGTAGTTCATCGATCCTGGGAATGGGGTACCTGTTCTTTACTGTCTTCTTGTTCAAAGCCCGATAGTCGATGCACATCCTCATTGTGCCATCCTTCTTCTTGACCAAAACCACTGATGAAGCAGATGGGCTAGAGCTAGGCCTGATATGCCCCATTTCCAACAACTCCTTAATAGCCTTTTCTATCTCATCCTTAAACTTCCTTGGATGTCTGTATGGGGTGGTAATCACAGGTTTGGCCCCCTCCTCTAGCTCAATGATGTGCTCAAATCCCTTGTTTGGTGGTCGCCCTGGTGGAATCTCCCCAAATACTCCATCATGTTTGCTCAACACGGTCTGAATGTGTACCTAGTACTGTCGGCTGCTATCTGAATTTTTTTGAGAGGTGATCAAGCACTTTGTTGCATAGGCTACATCTCCATGCCTAAAGATTCCCTCCATTCGCTTGGCTGATACAATCCTAGGAGCATCATTAGCCATGCCCCTTAAAACCACCTTCCTCCCATCTGCTGCCCTAAATTCTAACTCCATAGTTTTATAATCAACTGAATGTTTTCCCAAAGAAACAAGCCATTGAACGCCCAAAATGATGTTGGTATCTGGTACTTCAACTACAAAGGAGTCATTTGTCACTGTATAATTACCCAATGTTACTTGTAACTGTGGGATCTTCTTTGTGCTTGGCATTTTGCACCCACCAGCCACCACTACATCAAACCCCTCAAAGTCAGTTGTAGGGATACCACTCCTAGCTACCAATGTTGAGTCAATAAAGTTGTGCGTTGACCCACCATCAATTAGAACTGTGACACACTGACCCTGTAGTACCCCACGGACCCTGAAAGAAACAAATCTGGGAACACCTGACACAGTGGCAATAGTCCCACTCTTGACCTCCTCAGGTGGTTGCTCATCCTCTGGACTATCATGCTCACTCTCCTGTGCCTACCCTATCTCCTCCTCTTTATCGCTATCTGAAAGTACCTCTATATAGTGCACCTTTCCTTTTCCCATACACCTATGACCGGGTTCCCACAGTTCCTTGCAGCTGAAACATAACTTATTTCTTCTTATTTCCCTCTGGTCATCCTCATCCTACCTATCTCTCCCGGTCCACTCTTTTTGGAAAGGCTTCTTGTCTTTATTCTTCTGAGGAATGAAAGGTTTAGGAAGAAATTTGTTCTTAGGGACTGTATGCTCCATGTCTCTTGTCTTAGTAATGGCATCCTATAAAGATCCTGGTTTGAAGGATTTAACCCACCCCCACAAGGGTTTGGATAGTCCTTCGGTAAAGAGCATGATCAACCTATGCTCAGGTATATTTGTCACCATCAGTGCCACCCTCCGAAACTCTGATATGTAGGCATCTACCGACCCACTCTGTCTGAGTTGTGCTAACTCTCGAAAATGCAACTCTGGATCTCTCCTGTCAAAACAGTCCATAAGTCTCTGAGTAAAGTCTGAGTAGAATGTAGTGCCTGCATGTCCCAATGTAACTAGCTATGGTACCACCACTCATGGGCTTCCCCATCTAAGTGCAAGGTGGCGTACTTGATGGCCTCTGACTCCGTCATGATGTTGAGTTGGAAATAAGTATCCAACTTATGTACCCACGCCCTAGCTGTGGATTTGCTAGACCCATCAAAGTATGGAATGGACAACTTCCCCACTTTCCTCTGTAGCTCCCAACTCTGTTGGCCCCTATTGAATTCTCTGGGCCTATTCCTGTACTTGATGGTACAGAAATCCTATAAGGACATGGCTGCCTGAAACTCCTCCCCTAGAGTCTGATACTCTCTCAAATATTCTGTAAAATCTTCTCCCTGGCCTTGCTGCCCTTGATTTACAGCTTGCAGCCCTTGATTTACAGCTTGCTGTCCATCCAAAAACTGAGGCATATTTGGCCTAGGGGTTGTTCTACTAATAGATCCAATGTGATTTTGTATGGGAACATGAGTGTGGCTCCCCTCTGCATGGTTTCCATTGTGTCCGCGGCTGCCATTAATTCCCCTTGACCCATCATTGACCACAATATTTTGGTTCCCTTGGGTGTTTGCTACAAGCTGAGCTAGGAGATCAACCCTTTGTTGCTGTCCCCTTTCCTTGCACCCTTACGATGTCATTTTGTGTTCTTGCCAGGTCATTCAATATATGTATAGTGCTATTCTCTTGGTGCTCATTTCTGTCCCCCATATCATCTTCCTCTTCTGATTCTGATTGGAAGATGTTTTCAGCTCCCTTATACCTCCTTCTGTAAGTAATATGTGGCCCTTCACCCAGAAACATTACATATCATGCACTGGACAGGCTGGCAGGAGAGACTAGCTCTGATACCACTGTAATATCCCCTTTACTGGCTGTTACTAATTTTTAGTCTATTGCTGTAGCATTGAACAAACTTTTTGTTTGGGCCTTTTGTCAAACAGTTGATGGAAGTCCTCTGTTCTCACTAAATAAACCTTTCTTTGCTGGCTGTAGCTTAATTCTGATATGGAATTTTTGTCAAACACCTTGAGAGCATACTCCCAACATCCATGTAACACTTCTGTTTGCTGCTGATTTGTTTATGGGTTTATTGTTTTGGTTTACTTATATAGTTTTCGTGGATGAATGATGTTTACATGCCACCAATAAACTTCAGATTCAAACTATTTATCACAGCAAAGTTTACAAGAAAATAACCAGCAATTAATACACAGGACAGCAATGAAAATGCACACAAAGATCTGATTTTTAATGCAATACTCTGACCTGTTACAAGCTGGCCGTATTAGAGGCTCAGGTTGCCCTCTTCTGGAAAAGAATGGATCCCCCACAATAACAAATTCGATCCACAGAAAATACAGTCCACCCCAGTCATAGAATTGTAGTTCTATTTTATTGTTTCCTGCTTTTGATACAGAATGGAAGAACAATATGAATATTGTGGTAGTTTGCTGTAGATTTCCCAAACAATTGGCAGCCAATACACTTGATGGAATAAGGGATTAAATCCCTTTTAAAGTTCTGCGACAACAACTGTAGCAGCACACCCTCCTTTGGCACTTCTACAAACCTTCACAATAGCAATGCGCCCTTCACTAGTCAAGTGCGCCCTCCTCAAATCAAATGGGCCTCCCTCCAACCAAGTGCGCCCCTCCTCATACCATATACGACCCTTCCAAGAAATGGCGCCCCCTCTACCACTTGCAATCGACCTCCATTCCAGCAATACGACCCAGATTCAAAATGGCGCCCTGGATACTAAGAGAGCTCGACCCTGCATGAAAGAATGCACCCTCCTCTCATCCAATGCGCCTCCCCTACCAATCTTGCGCCCTCTTCCAGCCGCCCACTGCTACAAAGGATGAAATGATCTTCCTTGAACCACAAAACTTTGCAAAATCTGAATAGTACCTTGGCTAAATGATTCCTATGAAAGAACCTGGATGATTCCTCATCTAGATTGGCTAGGGTGGAATCTTTCACCACCGAAACCAACAATGCACAAGGGTTTTGCTGCAAAACCCTAGCCGTCAAGCCACAAGAGCTTTCCCCAATGAGTTTAGAAAATATCATCAGCATAATGAGAGAAAATGAACCCTTATCTCTCTTTTACCCTTATTTTTCCTTTTCACCTTTTTTGTGACCTTTTTACCTTTTTAACTTTTTAATAAAGTGACTTTATAATTATTTACTTTATTTTCCCTAAGTCACCCTTTTTAATCACTTAATGTCATTTTATAATGTTTCATTTTCTCTAATGACATCAAATAATCATTAATTCCCTTTCATTTTTATCGACTATGGTCTACGGGAATCAAATAGACCACTCAGTCGTCTCCCTTGGGCAATCATTTAGAAGGGGACATTACATGGTAAATGTTGAACGTCTCAAACCTATCCCAACATGGAGGAATAATAGGGTTGGCACTGATTCAATGTCCAAAAGATTGGATAGATTCCTTGTATCTGAGACTATTGTGTCAAATGAGGAAAGAATTAGAACATGAATCGAATCAGGTGATGAATCTGACCATCTCCCAAATCTGCTACAAATTGAAAAAGAAGACAGGAAACCGTCAAGTTCAATCCATCTTGGCTCGAGTAGAATTTCAGGACCTTGTTAAGGAAGAATGGAAGTGTTATGATGAGACATTAAGGGTTACAGGATGTCACCAATTTGCTTCTAGCTTGAGTAAACTAAAATCAGCAGTCTTTGCTTGGGCACACAATAAACACAAAAAATTGGATCAGGACTTCATCTCTATGGACAGGCAAATCTCAGAATTTTATGAGGAAGATGAAAAGGGTGTTTTCAATAAAGCATCCAATAACAAATTGAGATCCCTGGAAAATCCTAAAAGAGAACTATTGGCATAGAAAGATTCTCAGTGGAGAATCAAAGGCAGGACAGTTTGGCTTGAAAATGGAGAAGAAAATACTAAATTTTTCCACAACTATGCAAATCACATAAGAAATGTAAATATAATCTGGGAGATGCCTAAGGAGGATGGAAGCAAGGCCATAAAGTTTTGTGAGCTTGTAGAATTGGGGGTTTCTCATTTTAAAGGTAGAATCTATAAAGAACCCATACTACCCAATATTGTTAAAATACTAAAGCTTACAACTTATTTTCCCAAGATGGTTGATGAAGCAAATGAAATGTTATTAGAAGAAATCTCAAGAGGAACTCAAAGCATTGTTGGAATCTTTTAAAAAAGACAAAAGCCTTGGCCCTGATGGTTGGACAGTGGAATTTCTTCTTGGTTTCTATGAGATCATTGAGGAGGACCTTCTTAGGGTAATGGAGGAGACAAAAACAACGAGGCAGAATCTTGTGGCTGTAAATTCTACTTTTATAGCTCTTATTCCCAAAAATGATAATCCTCAATCTTTTGATGACTTCAAACCAATATCAAGTGTCTGTACAAAATTATCGCGTAAGTGATAGCTTCAAGGATTAAAAAAATCTTCTCCAACTTTACTTCTCAAGAACAATTTGGTTTGTTTAATAAGAGACAAATTCACGACACGATTGGAGTAGATTATGAAGACCTGTTGAGATTTGGGTACCTTGGAAAGTGGTCCCTTTGAGTTATTGAGTGTCTAACTCAAAGGGGGAAATATTTGACCCTCACCACTTTACTTTATGTTATAAAGTCAAAGTGACTTTAATTCACTTCAGTCACAAAGTGACTTTAATAACATAAAGTAACTTAGGAACGTAGATAAAGGGGAGATTTAATCTCAACCCTTCATCTTGGTTGGCCTAGATCTAATCTTGGCCATTGGTTTCTTAGGTTAGCCTAAGGATGAGGCTAAAGGAGAGGAAAGGAGGGAAAAGCATTTATTGTTCACTTGAGAGAGTTGAGTGAAGAGAAGAGAGGAGAGGAAGAGCCAAGGAGAAGAGGCACATAAGCTTTTGAGAGGAGGCACACTTGTGAGGAGGGCGCACAAGCTCTTTAAGGGCGCACCATTGGAGTGGTGAGCTCAAGGTTGGAGACGGGCGCACCTTGTAAGAGGGTGCACCATTGGAGAAAAAGGGGGTGCACTATTCAAAGGGGTGCATCAACAAAGAAGGGGGGTGCACTATTCAAAGGGGTGCATCAACAAAGAAGGGGGGCGCACAAGCAAGTGAAGGGGGCGCAAAGTTCAAGAAAGGCGCAAATCCCAAGGAGCCTCCAAAGCCAAGCTCAAGTGGAGTTGGCTAGTGTAACAGGTTCCTCTTGCTTAATTCTATGTTGTACTTGTTATCCCCCACTTTTAGGGATAACTAGGAGATCATGTCTCGTGGCCCACAGGTCCTAGACATGGAGTACCGAGAGCCGGATCGACTTTAGCATGGCCCTGGAGGGCCCATCTTTTCTCCCTTTCAGCGCCTCTACCTTGCCAGCAGCAGCAGCACCCATCACCATCGGCTTGGTCTTGTGTCAGAGATGGTTCTTGCTCCATGAGGTAATGAGTCCGGGTATCATGGTATGTGTCACTTTGATCATCAAAACCTTTGAATATGTGCATTTAATTCCTTTTGTTTCTAACAAATGCATGGATCTTATACTTGCTAACTTTACCATGTCTGGGGGGAATGACAGGATGCCCTAGTAAGCCTGTGTCCGTAGGTTTTGGTTTGCCACTGGGGGGGGTTTCTGAAAATCCATCGTCCACTCCCACCATAGCAGCACTTTTTCATCTTGCTTCTCGCTCATCTATCCCATTACACTTGTCTGGGCACTGGGTTGACCTATCATTTGAGGATTGCACTTTACCTCGTGGGAAGAAGGGGCTAAAGGTTCAGAAGGTAAAAGCAAGCTAGCAAAAGATAAAAGTTTAAAAATAGAACCTCAAGATGCTTCACCCAGGGATCCCCGAGAAAGCAGTAAAAGGCTTCTCAGCAAGAAACAGGAGGGACCCATAAAAAATAATAAAAACAAGACCTAGTCAAAGGATAGGAGGTCTCATCACGAGCCAGCCTATTAGGTCTATGGGTACCTAGCAGTATGACACTACTAGCATCTGGTTACCACGTCAGGGTAGTGACTCTTGGTTGCATGGCCAAGAGAAAGGGGGTCTCATCACGAGCCAGCCTTCTCATTTCTATGAAAGTGCTTGTGGGTAACGCTGCCACCACTGGTCACCACGCCAGGGCAGTGTCCCCTGATTAGCTTCTTGAAGAAAAAGCAATAAGAACAAAGAATAAAAGGCATGAATTGGGCTTGGAAAAATTGCATCCAGGACAGGTGCAGCTTGCCTTCTATAAAGGCACCCGCAGGTAAAACTTTGCATCCCCTGCTTCCACTGCACCCATTGTCAGGACATCCCTTATCCACATCACCCCATTTACATGGCTTAGATGAAGTCTTTTCTGGGAACTTTCCTTTTCCAGTGGACATTAGCCCAATAGGACGCCCTGTCACATTCCCCAAACTTGTATTGCATGCTTGTATAATGTCTTTGAGCTTTTAACTGGGGTAATAGGGGTTTTATGCACATGTTTAATAATATTGATGATGAGATGTGATTGACATTGCTATGATCCCTGTGACTTATGAGCCCATGGAGGGCGTAGTTGTTGATGTGCAGGATCATGCCCGACGGACAGGTGCCATGTTGGACAGGTACACATGGGGAGATGATCAGTTCGGACCTCCATGGGGCTGAAGAGCCCACCAGATGGATGCTGAGACCCCAGCAGGGGGTAGAGACAGGACAAGGGGGTTTGCACAGGAGAGAAGGATGACATCTTGCAGAGGCAGCCCGACAAAGCTTGACCTAGGGGGGTTGTACCCTTTTTCAGTGGAATGTTGGCCTTGGAAGGCCTAGGACGTCACCCTTCATGACCATGATGTCACCTAGCAACATGGAAGTTTTGGGGGACAGCTGGGGCAGTTTTGGCACGTGTGGCAGGTTGGAGAAGCCCAAGGAGGGCTAACGTTTTGCTCCAGGATGTTGCATTTTCCCTAGAAGGGGCTAACGTCACCCTAAAAGGGGCATGACGTCTCTCTATTGCTTGATTAGGGTTTAATTTTAAGCATTTAATGTAAAACAATATGATTTTAGTATTTTGGCCTTGTCGGCCWTTTTTATGACCTAAAAGTGAAATTAGGTCAGGGTACTGTATAAATTGAGGGTTTTAACCTTCATTTTATCATCTTTCACTCACTCATTAGTGAGGTCTGAAATTTGCGCTACACTTGGAGTTCTTGGCTGAAATTGTGAGGCGCACTTGTTGAAGGAAGTCTTTTATTGGCATTTTTGGCATTTATCTTGGTGGAAGGTGTTACAACTAGGGTTTGCTACTTGATTTCTTGATTGAATGTAAGTAAATTTCTGCAAAGATTCTTAATTGAATGGTTGTAGTATTGTTTCTCTTGCATTTATGGTTATAATTTGCTGATTTAAACCCTAGAGGACAAGCACACATTGAAGGTCATTGTCTCATGTCCCTATCAAGATTTTTTGCCATTTTATTTGCTGAAGTGAGATAGAGCCTTGCCTTAGCAACACTCTACTCTTTCTTCTCCTATGCTAGCCATTTTTACCTTTTGAAGCTAAGAAGGAGAAAATGCATCAAGGCCTAGTTCCCCTACACCTTGGTGAGCCGATTTTCCCTAGGGTTTGCTTAGTGATGCCTTGCCTTAGCAACACGTTGCTTGCAAACCTTCATGTCTTAGTCATATGCATTCTTTTGAGCTAGCCATTTTGCCATTGAGCTAAGGAAGGAGGAGAGAGCACTGAGGCCTAGTTCCCCTACACCAAAGTGAGCCTCTCTCCCCTAGGGTTTCATCCATGAGGCCTTGCCATAGCAACACCTCAAGGTTTAACCCTCCCGTCCTTAGTCCTACTTTACCTTTTGATCCTTCAACTTGCGTCCTCCTTTTGACTCCATTTACCCTAGGAACGCATTGATCTAAGACCTAGCATGTGAGTACTTTGATCAAAACAATTGCTAATACTTTGAACAAACCCTAACTATTCTAACCCTAGCCTAGACTAACCCTACTAACCTTACTACTGCCGTCATCTTTCTAGTGCTACAAAGTTACAAACACCTTTGTGCAGTAATCAATTCACTTTTAAGCAATTGAATGGTTGGTTAAGGCATTACCTAATGAAGTGTTAATTTGTTACATTGAATACCGAGTTTCTTTAGCATTTATTGAAGAAGTGATATTGAAAATTGTTTCTATTGTACAAACATTGACTTCATCAATATTTATTGCTCAATTGCTTATTATCAGATAGTCATTGATCATATGAAGTACTAACCAGCAAGCAAGCTTGCATATGCACCGTTTTATTGTTGTCTTGTTCTCGAGCAGGTGATCTTATTGGTTATTACTTCTGGGCATATTTATTGGCTACAAGCCAGGACTTTCTGATCAAGTGGTGACTTGTGAGGGGGATCATTATCACTTAGCCTTGCTAAAGCCTCTTGCCTTCTCAAAACCCCAAGTTACCGGGGACGTCTCCCCTGGGCCTTACCTCCCTAAATAGAAAGAACCCTCCCATCGAGGTGACAGTGGCTGGGATTGGTTCAGTTACGCCAGTTTGACCTCTTTTCATCCGTCTACTATCCAAACTACAAACTGTGCAAGAACAGTACTATTTCTCATAGATCTCCATAATAAATCTGCTCTTAAACTAGTTTTCCTCATGGGGGTTTTTCCAGGGTCATGTTGACCAAAAATACTTGTGTTAATCTTGTGGTTTGACTATTCATTATCAGCAAATTAGAGTGTAAATATCTAGAGGGTATTTACTATTTTGTGGAGTTTTATATTTGCTAATTATGGACAGCAAACTACCTAATTAAACTCATCTAAACAACGGCCACAAAATAGCAGAAAATCATATCCTAAAGGGCAGATTCAGTGGGCAGTAAATTTAGACCTGTTGGCTGTCCTAAACAGCAGCAAGAACAGTCCTAAAAACAGCCTTGAAAACTGTGCCCAACAAGAGGTCCAGGACAAACCTGTTGGGCAGCCTTAAGAACCTCAAAATGCTTCATGGTATCATAGCCAAAGGGCACAAAAGAGGGATGATATAGTTTGCAAACAGTTGGCAAATTTTTGTCTCGCCTAGACAGAAGTTAGCATCAGTTTTTGCTTTGTCAGTTTAGCATCAGATGGCAGCCATATTGGTGGCAGGCTTGAGGGTGGAGGATAGGCTAGCGGGGGCTGGCAATTGGTCTCCGTGGAAGGCTAGGATAGTCTTGATCTTGGAGGAACTTGAGCTATGGGATATTGTGGAAAATCCTGTGGTTCCTCCTACAGATGCAGTGCTCTTGGCTGAGTTCCGGAAGAGGAACATCAAGGCCAAGAGGACTATCCTTGATGCGTTGAAAGACGATATCATACCTCATGTATCTGGTAAGGACTTCGCATTTCAGATGTGGTAGTCCTTGTGTGGTCTTTACTAGAGCCCTAACCAGAACAGGAAGATGGTGCTCCAGGAGAAGTTAAGGGGCACCAATATGACGAAGACTGATTCAGTTACCTCATTCCTCACGAGATTTTCTTATATTCGTGATGAGTTGGCAGCGGTTGGCGAGATAGTGGATCCATCTGAGTTGGTGAGGACAGCCTTAAATGGCTTCTCCAAACCTTAGGAGAGCTTTGTATGAGGGATCATGGCTAGAGAGCATATGCCCGGTTGGGAGAGGCTCTGGGATGACTTTGTACAGGAGGAGCTTAGAGTTGGATCAGGATCTACTAGTCAATAGTGTGGTGGGGATGATGAGGGTGATCTTGCTCTTTTGGCAAAGGGAAAGAAGAAGACCAAGAAGGGTCCCAAGGGTGGGGCCAAGCAGCAGTAGAGAGGAGGTGAGCAGCAAAAGGATATAAGCAAAGTTAAATGTTTTGCTTATAACAAGATGGGGCACTATGTTGGACAGTGTCCCAACAAGAAGAAGAAGAAGCAGGGTGGTACTGCAATGACAACAAAGGAGGATGAGTTTGCCTCTCAGTTTGAGAGGGAGTATTCCTAGATAGTTTGTTGCTCGACAGTCACCATCCTGCATTTGGTACATAGACAGTGGATCATCCAATCACATGTCAGGTGTCAGAGAGCACTTCACTGATCTCAGAGATCTAGAGATCAAGTTGGAGATAGTGCTTGGAGACAACACCATAGTCAAGGCGGTTGGGCGTGGCACAATTTCCTTTCAGAGGGAGTTGAGGCCACCCTTGGTGTTCAGGGATGTATTGTATGTCCCTGGGTGAAGAAGAATTTGATTTCAGTATCCTCCATTCAGAATAGGGGGTTCGAGGTGTCCTTCAGAGGGAGAGGTCCTCATTCACCCTAAGGGGTCCAGTATCACTTTTGGCAGAGTGATTGGGACACGTGAGGGGAATCTGCACAGATTACTTTTTCATCCATTGCATGCTTTGGCTAGTAGCAGCAACAGTCAATTGTGTGAGCTATGGCATCGAAGGATGGCTCACTTGCATCATGGAAATCTTAGGTCGTTGAGAGAGATTGTGACAGGTTTGCCACAGTTCGGCATTGAGCATCAGGAGGTGTGCAAAGGGTGTACTCTTGGGAAGTACACCAAGATTGTCTTTCCCAACAGTGACAATATATCGGCTGGGGTACTTGATTTGATACACATTGATGTGGGTGGGCCCATGTCACGAGTTTCCTTGGGTGGTTGTGAGTACTATGTGACTTTCATTGATGACCACTCCAGGAAGACCTAGATCTATTTCCAAAAGACCAAGAGTGAGGTCTTCAAGAGGTTCCAAGAGTTTAAATCTCTTGTGGAGAACCAGACAGGAAGAAAGATCAAGGTCTTGCCATCGCTTGCCATCGGACAATGGAGGTGAGTAAACCTCCACAGAGTTTGCAGACGTCTACACCCAGCAGGGTATCAGGAGGCAGTTGATTGTTCCTTACAACCCGCAGCAGAATGGGGTTGCAGAGAGGAAGAATAGGGCCATAGTTGGTGCAACGAGATCGATGTTGCGTGATCAGGCATTGTCATTCTACTTATGGGCAGAGACTTGTAGTACTACAGTGTATCTACAGAACGAGACTCCCCATAGAGCTTTGGGGAGGAAGACTGGTAGTAGGTCTGATGTTGAGCACCTTCGCATATTTGGGTGTTTGACGTTCTCTCATGTCCCTTCAGAGAAGAGGACAAAGCTAGATCCCACTGTAGAGAAGGGGATCCTAGTTGGATATTCAGAGGTTTCTGAAGCCTACCAAATCTACATTCCAGCACTAAGGAGAGTAGTTATGAGGAGAGATGTCAGATTCGAGGAGGATAGATCTTTCAGGAGATCTCTAAAGTTGAGAGACAAAGTTGAGGAGGTCCCATGGATACATAGTGATGCATCTCAGGGGACACAGCCTCAAGTGTCGAGTACACCGAGTTCAGGGGTGACTGGTCCACCCAATACAACTACAGGTTCACAGATGCCTTGTATACAGACAGGAGGTGCATGTGCTTCAATATCTCAGACTACTTTTCAGAGATCTATGGATGAGACTCAAGGGTATGAGGAGACTACTCCACAGGAGGTTACTTCAGGGAAGAGTAAACCGAGATGGTTTCAGGAGAACTTGAAGGAAGCCAAGGAGTATGTTAGGGAGCCCCAGAGGTTGATGAGAGAGAGCAGAGCACCAAAGAGGTTTGGTTCATACCTGGCTATGATGAAGAGCATCACAGATTCCAAGCCCACTACTTTTGCACATGCAGTAGACCAACAGGTTTGGAGAGAGGCCATGCAGAAGGAGTATGACTCCATTTTGTGCAATGATGTGTGGGAGGTGGTGCCTAGACCTAAGGGGAAGTTAGTGGTGACTTCCAAGTGGTTGTATAAGGTCAAGTATGTTGCAGATGGAAGCATAGAGAAACACAAGGCTCGTTTTGTGGCGAGAGGATTCTCTTAGATTGAGGAATTGATTATGATGAGACGTTCACACCAGTTGCGAGATATACTTCTATACGGAGTATTATGGCCATTACAGCAAAGATGAGTTGGAAGATCCATCAGATGGATGTGAAGACTGCATTTTTGAATGGATTCATAGAGGAGGAGGTATACATTGAGCAGCCATAGTGGTTCGAGGTGTTGGGGAGAGAGTCCCATGTGTGCCTCTTGAAAAAGGAACTGTATGGACTGAAGCAAGCTCCTCAAGCTCAGTATTCGCGGATTCACTCCTACTTGCTCCAGATGGGGTTTGGGAAGAGTGAGGCAGATCCGAACCTCTACTACATCATTCGAGGAGAGGATACACTCATTCTCATACTATATGTGGATGATTTTTTCATCACAGGAGGGGAGCATCTCATAGTTGATTGCAAGTGGGGTCTTGCATCAGAGTTTGAGATGAAGGACATTGGACTGATGCACTATTTCTTAGGCATGGAGGTTTGGCAGGAGGATGGGCACGTCTTTCTGGGATAGGGGAAGTATGCAGCAAATATTCTGAGCAAATTTTAGATGGACGACTGCAGACCCATGTTGACACCTATGGTCACCAACTGGAAGAAGCTTAGTGCTTCTGATTCCAAGTTGGTGGATGCCACGAGATACTGCCAGTTGATTGGTTCCTTGATGTATATGGTCAAAACTAGACCAGATATTTGTTTTGTCGTGAACACTCTCAGCCAATACATGGTGGAGCCTAGGAGTGTGCACTGGATTGGGGCAAAACATGTGTTGAGGTTTGGCAGGAGGATGGGCACGTCTTTCTGGAACAAGGGAAGTATGCAGCAAATATTCTTAGCAGATTTCAGATGGAGGACTGCAGACCCATGTCGACACCTATGGTCACCAACTGGAAGAAGCTTAGTGCTTCTGATTCCAAGTTGGTGGATGCCACGAGATATTGCCAGTTGATTGTCCTTGATGTATATGGTCAAAACTAGACCAGATATCTGTTTTGTTGTGAACACTCTCAGCCAATACATGGTGGAGCCTAGGAGTGTGCACTAGATTGGGGCAAAACATGTGTTGAGGTATATTGCAGGATCAGTGAATTATGGATTGGACTATGTCAGAGAAGATGGAGTCAGGTTGATTGGCTACACAGACTCAGACTGAGCAAGATGTGCAGTTGATAGGAAGAGCACCTTAAGGTGTTTTTTGGGGTTGGGATCAGCAGTTGTTTCTTGGTTCAACCGGAAACAGAAGTCAGTGGCATTGAGTTCTACTGAGACAGAGTACATGGCAGTTAGTTAGACCAGCTACGAGGCCATCTGGCTTCGCAAGTTGTTGTTTGGCCTATTTGGTCATGAGTTGAGGCCTACAGTCATTCACTGCGATAATCAGAGTTGTATCAAACTCTCTGAGAATCCAATGTTTCATGACAAGTCAAAACACATAGAGATCAAATACCACTTCATTCGAGATTGGGTTCAGAGAGAAGCAGTTCAACTTCAATATATTCTGACTGATGAGCAGGTTGCAGACATTCTCACCAAGTCCTTGCCAAGGGGCAAGCATGACTACTTCAGGGACAAGATGGGAGTGGTGAGTAACAAATTCCTCGATAAGAGGGAGTGTTAATATTTGGGTACCTTGGAAAGTGGTCCCCTTGAGTTATTGAGTGTCTAACTCAAAGGGGGAAATATTTGACCCTCACCACTTTATGTTATAAAGTCAAAGTGACTTTATTTCACTTAAGTCACAAAGTGACTTTAATAACATAAAGTAACTTAGGAACTTAAGATAAAGGGGAGATTTAATCTCAACCCTTCATCTTGGTTGTCCTAGATCTAATCTTGGCCATTGGTTTCCTAGGTTAGCCTAAGGATGAGGCTAAAGGAGAGGAAAGTAGGGAAAAGCATTTATTGTTCACTTGAGAGAGTTGAGTGAAGAGAAGAGAAGAGAGGAGGAGCCAAGGAGAAGGGGCGCATAAAATTTTGAGAGGAGGCGCACTTGTGAGGAGGGCGCACAAGCTCTTTGAGGGCGCACCATTGCAGTGGTGAGCTCAAGGTTGGAGAAGGGCACACCTTGTAAGAGGGCGCACCATTGGAGAAAAAGGGAGCGCACTATTCAAAGGGGCGCATCAACAAAGAAGTGTTGAAATAATGTAACTACGAAGAGCATTCTTATTATTATTCGATTAAATCCCATTGCGGATTAATCATGTCATTATTATTATTATTGTTATTGGATTAATCCCCATTGTGGATTAATCATGTCGGTAATTGTATAAGGACCAAATCCCCTTTTGTGGATTGGTCATCGGACAATTAAAAGTGAACTATATCTGGAAAGGTTGATGAAGTACAAATCATGTCACCATCCTTTTGTCAGACCATTGACTTGCCAACAGGATGAGAGCCAATGTTTGCCAAATAGTCAACCTTTCCACCATGACACTGTTAATTTCCTATAATTCAGCAACCAGAACATTATGCCAATAATTTTATCTAACCAGAATTTAATCAATGTTGATATAAACTCAGAAAATTATGCATAAATATTACAGCTGAGTTATTTAACCATTAAAATGCACAGCAGAACCATAAACAACACACACATTTGAACACAGATATTTCTGGGCAATGCCCCTGGAAAAACCCTGTAGGGAAAACAAGTAAGTGAGGATTTTATTGGTTTCAGAAGAAGAAAAAATTACAGCAGCTAATTCAGAAATTTCTTACATCCCAGCAAAAGCAGCCTGCTTTTTCGGCTGCTTTTTCAGCCTTGCTTTTTTGGTTCCTGCTTTTTTGGCCAAGCTTTTTCGCCCCCCCCCCCCGGCTTTTTCGGCCCCAAAAAATCGTCTTTCCTCCAGCTGCAAATTCGCCCTCTTCCTCAGCCAAATCGCTCTCTTCCTCTCAACTCAATGTGTCTCTGCACCCTCACACTCTCTATGAGTCTCTCACACTGTGTATGTGACTCTCTCACCTCCTCACACAATGTGTGACACAAGTACATGAGCAAAGACTCCTTTGCTCCAAGGCACTTTCTGTGTGCCTCTCTCTCTCCTTAAATCTGCTTTTGTAATCTCCTAATGACTAAAACCCCATCTCCAAAGTGATCAACAATCAAAATCTGATCTTGATCTCTTGAGATCAACGGCTGTGACTTAATCTCTCATTGAGATCACTTAAATCACTTAAGTCACTCAACTTTATAAAAGTCACTTTAGTCATTACATAAAAGCCACTTTAACAATCTAGAGAATGTCACTCAAACACCTCAGCATGCTAGGCACCGCCAATGCAGAAGTACCTGTCCAAGCTACCCCAAAAGCTAACAGACACAAAACTTGACTTGTTCACTGAACTCACCCGCTCCACATCTTAAAGTTTTTCTTTTGCTTCTCTGAGGAAGCAACTTCTTGTTTTATTGCTTCATATTCACCCTCCATCAAGGTCTTCCTCTCCTCATCAAACTCAACAAATAACTTAATAAGTCACAATTAATATAATGTTTACCTTCTCATTTCTCCAAGTTCTATCTTGTAACCATTAACTTCTCTTCACCGTCCACTAGTCGAAACAAACCTTGTTCTTCCACACCCATCACAGTCATCTTTTAGTTATTTTTGTCAACAATAAAACATCTATTATTACTGAAGGCAACATCTAAGAGTGGGCTATGCTTCATAATCCAACAAATAGAAAGTAAACTTACCTCTTACCTCTCATTTGAAGTTGCACGCTTCCTTTGTCGTCAACTCTATATTCTTCTCCGCCACTCAAGACAATAGAATCAAAGTTGGATTTTTCCTCAAAATCAATATACCAATCTTTTTTATTAGTAAAATGTCATGACACACCGAAATCAATGTACTAATACACTTTTTTTCCCAATCACTCATTTATTTCTATTCACAAACACATAAAATTCTTCTTCCTCTTTAGATTTAGAGACATTGCTTGTTTCTTCTCACAATGATCTTCAAAAGAAGGCCCTTGGTTGTGTTTTTTGTCACACCACTATTCACTGCAAAACTTGGCCTTATGTCCTAGTTTGCCACAATAAAAAAACTTCATACCATTCACAGGTTTTTGTGTATATGAATCAACACTCTTGATGCCATCTTCATGCTTGTCTTTCCCTTTGAACTATGCTTTTAATGCTCTACCTTTGAATCTCCATTCACATTGTTGCTACTGAACTATTTAATCCATCTATCCTTCAAAAGCTTATTACACGACTGCTCAAATGTCAATCAACATCTCCAGAAATTACATCTAATTTTCATACAAACGCAACAAACTTTTCAATGTAATTATTACCATATCTTCTTCTTCAATCCCTTAGTGAACCATGCTCTTCTATCATTTTCACTCAAAGCCAACCCTTTCGCCCCTCCTAGATCCCTTTCACACATGAGCCATGCCACCTTGCAATAAAACCCAATTTCCCCAAGTCCTATTCTCAAAAGAAAATAAAAAAAAGGAAGATGAACAGGGGGTAGTAAGAAAAAGAGGCTCAAGGAATGGTAACTCAATGCTAAGCATTCCCTCTAAAGGAACACACGTGGAATAATAAAAGATAACCCCTATCTCTTGAAAGTTAAGGGGAAGACATCTTCAGTCATCCTATGTGACTATGAGGGTCAACTAATAAAAACACATTTTCCCTAGTACCACATTCATCACATCAGCTACACCTAACTTAGAGTCCTAGGAAACGAATCTTGTCTTGGGGTTTTTCGCATGTAATTAAGGTTAGTGATGTCCATACCACAGTCAACTTAGGAAGGGATAAAAATCAAAAGACTCATTGAGCTATTAGAAGATGTCACATGATGATTCGCCACCTAATGACACATATTTGGAGGCATCACTCAACACTTTGAGGGGCTGCCCACTCCTTGGGCATTATAGCAATCCTTGGGCGTTGTAGAGCATGCCTTGGGTGTTGTAGAGGAGAGTCATCCACCTATTGAACCACATGTGCCAACCATTTCAGTTTTTGGAGAGGTTGACTTGTAACTATTTGGACCTTGGACAAGGATACATGCATAGGGTCCCACACATGCCTCCTTCCTTCACACATTTGACAGCATTTGAGAAGACGTTGGAGGGTTTTGAGGGTACGACCCTCTTTTCTTGCCATGGAGCCACACTTGTGGAGTTTGTTGGAGACTAGAGGCTAGTCGTTGGAGCTTTGGGAATATTTGTTGCATCTTGCTAGATCAACCTCCTTGAAGAGGCTATCTTCTATGACTTGACCTCATCCATTCCATCATTTTGAGGAGGGCATCCACTTTCTTGGACCATCTATTGTATTGTGATTGTACATGTAGCATTAGTCCACCATAAAATATTATTTTGTTGACTTGTCCTCTCAAGTTAGTTGGAGGATATTAGTTTTATGTCATAGATCTAGGGTTAGTGATGGATCTATTATTATTCTATTCATGGAATTGTTGAGATAGAACTCTATAAATAAGAAGCTCCTCCATTTGTAATAGTTGTTGAAACTTGAAAGTTCTCTAAAAGCTTTGGAATAAAATTGTTCTTATCTCTTGTTCAAGCTATTGTGGAATGGATATGCTACTTTGTTGAATGTGTAGCAAATGTTCTTGGTGCACATTGGTCACTTGTATTGAAGGCTTGGATTGTCAAAGTAGACTTGAGGAGCCATAGAAGAGGTTCGGTACTCCTAACTTCTTTGTTTTAAAGATAAAAAAAACGTATGCCCTAGACGTCTTGAGAGTGAATACATAGTTTGGATTCTGGAACCTTTAGGCAAAGCCACCCTTAGATCGATTTGAAAGTGGATCATGTTGCCATCCTAATACACACTTGCAAACGTGAGCTAAGTCTTGCTCACTTAGTGTGTCCTTGGAGGCACAATGCCTAGGTTCAAAGCCCACGCTGTCACTTTGACTTGAACCTCTTTCGTCTAGGCTCACTCCTAGGGAAGCCAAGGGGGGTAGTCCCTAGTTTCTAGATATGTTTTAAGGTTAGGTTCTAGGAGTTAATTTTAATTTCTTAAGGTTAGAGGGGATTTATCCTATGATGCTAAGGCAGCAATGCAAGATGCAAGGATTAGCATGTGAAGCAAGCCTTTCCCTAAGTCGGCTAAGACTAGTGCCTAAGGTTGGGCAAAGGGGTCAACTAGATGTTAGGGTGTTTCGTTACAAATATGATTACAAGATACTTACAAAAGAATAAGCGAATTAGATGAATATTAGATACAAGTATTCGCAAATAAAGAATGCTAGGATACAATAAGCAAGCTAACCACTTTTAAGTGTATGTGCAGGATACAAGGAGATCAAAGCATTACCATCACATTTACGAGTTCATCACCAACACAAGATCATCATCGACACATCCATAAAAAAGATTTAGAGATTTCAAGCACAAGTATTTTAAGATGATGAAGATTACCCACACTCTTAGTTATTAAACCCACAAAATATTTAGATGATTAAGCCCAAGGTTGAATTATTAAAGGTTTCTTAAGATTACAAAGTTTTAGTTACCTTTATTAAGTGTTTCACCAAAGCCTCCTCCTCCTATTGCCAAATGGTTGTTGGAAGCTCAAGATAGTATGGCAACGAGACCAACCCTAGTTGTCACAGTCAACCCAAAGAATTGAGTTTTTATGGAAAGGACACTCCTTCGTGCCGTGAGACCGTCCCTGGCCTATCACCTTTCGTTGCCCTCCTCAATCCCCGTTTTAGATGGTGAAGATGGTGGTCTAAGGTACCCTATTAAGTCTATTAAGTTAGTATATCAATTAGGTAGACTTTTAGGTGTGTTTTAGAGTGTTTTAGTGATTTTATGAAGCCTTTAAAGTGTGATTTAATGCTATGGCCGAAACTCACTTCAGCTTAAGTGTGTGTTGCTTGAGCTTATGAAATTAAGAGCATAAACACATGTAAAGCAAATAAAAGATGATGGTTGAAACAAGATTTAGTTATCACATGCACTAGATCATTAACATGTAGCTTACCATGTAAAGAAAGCAAATCACAAGGGCAAGAACAACTTGCCAACAAGAAATGAAATATGAGCACACTTATCTTATGTTGATTTAAAGCATCAAGATCCAAGCATTAAGTGTGAGAAAGAAGATTTAAGTGTTTGCCTACACTATCAACTTAACCATAAGAATTACTTCAAGTGTGTTGGCAAATGGCCTTAAAAGATTATAGCTTGAGAGAGAAAACCGTTCACTTAACTATGAAGCATTAAACATTTAAAGTGTTAGATTTAAGCATGTAAAAAGTGGATAAAGATCTTTAAGGGACTTAAGCATGCAAGTAAATCTAATCAAGTTGATTATGCCCAATAGGCTTAAACTAAGGATTAGAATGTGTGAAATCTAGATTCTAGAGTATTTTAAACCATCAAGCATAAAAGATCAACAACACATATTAAACCCTAGTCTTACCACTTGGGGTATTTCTCTCCCAATAGGTAGGCAATTATTAGATTTGCTTAACTTAGAAATAGCTTGAGAGAAAGAGAGAGGCAAGCAAGCAAGAGAGATAAGCTAATGAAAGAAACAAGCAAACCAACAAGCAAAACCCTAATCCCCACGTCCTAGGTTAAGAAGATGCACTTCATCTACTAACCCCACGTCTTAGCTCAAAAAAATGCCCTAAAAATTCAAGAAAAGTAAGATCTACACCAAACTCAAATTACCCCAAGGCTCACACGTGGAAGGAGGCCGTACCACTCCTCCCACAACTATGAGCCACTAAATCAGCAAGAAAACACTTAGATCTATGCACAAGAAAGCCTAGAAATTGAAAGGGAAGATTGAGAAATAGCTGCCAACTTTTTGGAGGGTCTTTGAATGTTGTGTGGATGTCTTTAGGTAGCCAAACCCCTCTCAACCAGATCTGAACCTGCAAAAACCAGCAAGGTATCGTTGCTGGAAATACTATACACAACAATACAAGTGAAGAAAAACTTTTGCCTTTTAGGGCAAAAATTTTTCTTGAAAAAAAATTGATAAAAAATTGATTTAAATGACCAATCTTACCAAGTTAAACTAGCTGAAATATGTGTGAATGTGAACAGCAATAAGTAGAAGAGTAAAGGTTGAGAAATATGGAGTTTACATGTGTTTCAAAGGAAGACTCTTCCTTGAGGCATCCCTAATGAAAACCTTGAAGCTAAACCTGCAAAACTTGAGAGGTGATGTGCATACAAAAGATAATATGTTGAATATGCTAACAAGATGACATTTCAATCCTATCTAACACATCAAGATATATAGATCTACAAGAACATGCATTGATAGATCTACCCAAGTAACACTTTACCTAAGATCCAATGTGTGCAATCACCAACCAAATTGATACAAATTTACCTCATAAGTATGGCAAGAACAAGAACATGCATAGCTCTTCCGATTATCCTCCAAAGCTTCTCTTTATTACTCAAGAAAATGGATCTTGGAGAAAACTTACTCCAAAACCCTAAGAGCCAAAGAATGGAAATGATGGAATAAGAGAGAGAGAGAGAGAGAGAGAAATCAAGTAGCATAACAATAGCTCAACATATGGTAAGTTGGAAGTGAGGAAAGAGATCTATTTATACTTGGAGAGGCAAACCTACCTCTCTTGGATCAATGCCAAGTGTCCACCACCAAGCAAAAGAAGAGATCCCAAGGCTAGAGCGCACCATCTAGGGTTTGAGAAATAGATCTAGGGTGTAGATGGTGTGGGAAGTGTTGGGATCAAGCAAAAAGCAAGTGGGAGGCTTATGGGATGCGTGCCCAGGGAAAGGAAGAGGCCCCAACCAATAAAAACGATTTTCTAGAAGGATCCACTAGAAGGGGGTCATAACTCTCCTTGGAGGGCACAACTTTTGGGGATGAGGAGAGGAAAGGAGTGGAGTGAATGAGGGAGAGGGTGTTGGGATGAAGGAAAGGGTGATGTGGAGGCCCAAGAGGAGCGCACCACATGTGAGAGGGGTCCCCCCACACACCAACACTAAGTTACAACATAACCTCACCAAGGGAAGACGTCAATCCCCCTAGGGGACGTAATTTTTGAGTGATGTGAGGAGTAAGGGGTTAGAAAAAGGTTGGAAAAAGTTGGGATGGGTAGGAAAGGCTTAGGGAGTCTCTCTCTAACTTTATTCCATCATTTAACATCCCTTTTAACTCATTATTACATTTTTAAAATTTTTGCTATGTTTGGACTTTAGCAATTAAAATTGTTGTTTTTGACTGACTGACACTCTAGGTGGACAAACCCATAGCAAAAGTTGTCCAACTGAGCTGAAACTTGGTCCATGGATGTGGGGGGTGCTATTCCATTTCTTTTGAGCACAAATACCCCTATCAAAAATCCAAGGACCTAGTTTTTACAATTTTTGAACAAAAATAATTAATTAATTGAATAATTAAACCTCCAAACTTAGGGAAATTTAATTAAAAATTAATTAATTAAAAAAA
>ML782691.1:188239-208094 GCA_009831015.1 Picea engelmannii | reverse complement strand
TATTGCAAGTGTGAGGGAAAAACTCAAGGGAAATCAATAAGGCTGAAAAGCCCAATTGATAACCCGAGGATAAAAAACCCTCAGTGAAAGGAACTCTCCCAGTGAACCGATCCCAAGGTAACTGACCTAGACATGACTCATGCCTGTAGAACCAAAAGTCTTCAACAAATTTGCATCTGATGATGCATCTCTTCATGGCACATGGAGTTGACCACCTATGTTGGAGAGGTGGTCAACAGATCCCTTTATCAAGACCGTTCCCTTCCTCAACCTATGATATTTTGCTTGCCAAATTTAGGGTTGTTTTTGGCTCGTATTTTACATCCTAACCAGCTCCTAGATCTTTCATAGAGCTTCCCTCCAAAGTTGCATACTTGACCCCATAGCCCAAAACGAAGGCACCGGTCTTCCCTTTCAACCAACCCAAAAACACAAAAATTTTGATCTTTATTTTCTGTTTTAGAATCTGAAAATTACAGCAGTTAAAACCCTTAAATGGATTGCATTTCCAAGTCATTTGAACCTTAAATTTGACTTGTTGATTGTAAACGCAAATCTCAGAATTATAGTGTTAAAAACTTGTTTGATTTGCTAATTTTAGCCTTGTTATATTGCTGTTTGATACTTCTGAAAAAGGCTATTTAAATCTGATCTTTAAATCTGAAATTTAAATTAATATCTCAAACCATAGATCAGATCTAAACCTAAGCTCCTTTGCCCCTCTATTCTACAACATATTGAGCTTAGTGTACCTTAGGGATTCCCTCCTTGACTAGAGCCTATCTAGCCTAAAGAGAGAAAGGCAAGTCTACCAAGGTGATAGTGGGTAGGTTGTCAGATGTCTAAGTTGCCCTTGGGATTTCACAACTTGTGTTTAGGGACTTTTACACCAAGTGAGAACCTAGGAGATAACAAGCTCCTCAAGACACAAACACCGACAACTCAGTCAATGCGAATGAATGCTAAAGGGTCCAAGCTTCTCTTCCACTGGAAAATTCAATTGAGGGTATTGTGCAAGGCTTGGAGAAGCCATCTGTCCAAAAAGACACAGAAATTGCAGAAAAATGTTTGGATACACTGGAGGTGAAGGGAGAGGCGCATCCGAGGGTTTCTCAAACAATTCCTAGATCTCATCCTCTGGAGGAGTATTTTATCGAAAAAGAACTACCCTTTCTCACATACAATCAGACTCCAGTTCTTTTTAATAAGGTGGTGAGTAAAGTGGGTGAGGAGGCTTTCCTAGGAGGCTCTGGGTTTGTAGGTAAGAACTTGAACTAGGAAACTTCAACTGAAGTTCTACGTAGTGGATTTCAAAAGAGATTCAAGACCATAGCCAAGATAAAGGGGAAAAAAAGGTAGTGAAGAAGAGGAGCACACAAGTGAGGATGATACTAAGGGAGGACCTAAGAATAGAACAGATTGTTGAGTACATGGGAAAGGATTTGATTGGGAGATTTCAGGGAAGGAAGCTCCACGGCAAGAACTTGAGTGAATGGTCAAAGAAGTGGACTCCTATTTTAGGTTATGGGCCTATTTTCCATATTCTAGCACAAGGTTGGCTAGGTTTCATATTTTGTAAAGAAAAGGATGTGACGAAGATTCTAAATGGAAGATGGTTCTAGGACTCATCATTTCTATGGCCATGGTCTGTCTACTTTGACCCTAGAACCAAGGTATCAAGAAAAAGTCTAATTTGGGTCAAGTTTCCAAGCCTTCCCATTGAATTCTAGTCAAAGAAAGCAATTAGGGCTCTAGGAGGATCTCTTGGCAAAGTTCTAGAGGTGGAACTTTCCTTTCAATCCAATCCTTTCTGGATTGTAGCTCAAGTATTGGTGGAGATCGACTTGCCTGAGCGTTTTGCAAATACACTAGAGATTGTTGTCGAAGGTCAGTGTATTAGAGATATAAGGCTTACCCATGTAATAAAGTCACCTTAGTGACTTTAACTTAAAAGATTAGGGTTTTCGTCTTTTAGGGTTTTAGTCTCTCAAGCTCTTTATGAGAGTGAGGACCCTCATTGTAATTGTGTATCGTTCAATAATAATATCATTTAGTGTTTATGGAGATCATGTTTTCGGTATCGTAACCCTACCTAGGGTTTATTTGGTTCTCGTAATATGGTATCAGAGCCGAATGGTCAGAGGCCGAATTTTGAAGATCAAAGGATTCAATTATTTGTTTAAAATCGTGGGTAGATTTAGAACAACGACCAAGATAGCTTGAGCTGCCAATGGAGTTAAAGGTCCTAAGATAGAATCCCACAGTCACTGTGGCTACCAAGAATTTGATTCTTGAACAGATCTCCCATTTCATGGGCCTTCCTCCTCACCTCTCTCCCTTCATCTTCCACCATTAACGCCCACGGAGCTTTGCAGATCTCGTCGTGATCGAGCAATCCATCGCTTCGCTTTGTAAACTCTAACCTGATTTCCAATTCCTAAACAACCAATCTGGAATTGAGGCACTAGTCCAATTGCATCGACAGGGTAATGAGAGGAACCATGAAGCTCATGGCTTCCATCAACAAACCCCATCCACAGTGACTCAAAAATTCGTCGGTCGAAGTATGTGATAAGATCTCCCTCTGCGAAACGGTGGAACTCAATCGCACACCACAAGCCCCCTTTTTCCGATACTCTCTTGGAACCCTTGAGGCAGCCAATTTTTTTTTTATTTAGCCACCATACTTGATCAGTGGTCAAATTTAAAAGAAACATCCTCCTACGCTAAGCTATCATCCAAACTGTTTTAGTGAGCTTTAAATGCAATCTATGACTAGGGTTTGTAACTATACGCTTGCTCTGGCTTCGTCTCTGCTCGACTGTGGATAACACCATAACCAATGCCATAGTTATGGAGTCATCATTGTCGACTTTATCTATCGTAGTTAAGGTTCCCAGTATGGTGAGAGTCTATGAAAACGTAACAGTTGAACGCTTGGTTGACCTAGGTACGGTTCCCCCTTCTTCACGGCTCGGTGATGAATTCAAGGAAGGAGTGGCATCCAAGGACGTGGTGATCGATCTTTAAGCAGGCATCTTCATTCGTCTCTACCTCCCTCTCCTGGAGGTCACAAATGGAAAAGGAAGAGCCACAGTGCTTGTGTACATTCACAAAGGAGGTTTTTGCATCAAATCCGCTACATCCCCTTTTTATCACAGCTATCTTAATAAAGTAGCTACAGAGGCCAAGGTGATTTGTGTATCCGTGGATTACCAAAGAGCCCCTGAGCATCACCTCCCTGTTGCTTATGACGATTGTGTTGGTGTGCTCAAATGGCTCACCTGCCAAGCAGAGGCAGTAGACACTGAAGAAAAGGAATTTTATGCACTTTAGGAAGCCCATGCTTTGAAGACATGAAGGGATCAGTTAACAACTCAAAATGGATCGTTGGCCAGTTAGTTTAGAAGTTGCGGATCTAGGGAAAGATCCCTCATTAGTTAGAGAAACATGCATGTGGATTGCAGTCTACTAGTGAGGTTACACGACATAAATGGATTGTTGTCTAGTAATTGACTTCGGGAGTTCGGGGAGGTGGAATCTGAGAACTCAGGAATTCAACTCAACAACTATACCGTTACAAGAGTTATGAGGCAACTTGATGGAGCTCAAACAAGTCCAGGAATTGTCTTCAAAGAAGAAGCTTCTAAAAGATGTTATTGATGTATAGTGTTTAGTTTATGGGTTTTACAATCAGTATATGTATTTGATTTCAGTTTGTTATTTTTCAACACTGTATGCCTTATGGGGTATTAGAGATATAAGGATTACCCATGTAATAAATTCACCTGAGTGACTTTAGGTTAAAATATTAGGGTTTTCGACTTCTAGGGTTTTGGTCTCTCAAGCTCTTTATAAGAGTGAGGACCCTCATTGTAATTGTGTATCGTTCAATAATAATATTGTTTAGTGTTTATGGAGATCATGTTTTCAGTATCGTAACCCTACCTACGGTTTGTTTGGTTCTCGTAATACAATGCCATTTACAAATGCTACATTACTGTAAAATTCCCTTCATTTATATGGCTACGTGGTAGCAAATTTTCCTCGTCCATTTATGAGGAAGGTTTGGTGGAAAAAAGAGGAAACGACTCTAGAAGAAGGGGAAAAGGGCAAGGTAAGAGAAGCGATTGTTGTTGATGACTCTTCGATGGCATTGTCACCATCTTCAAAGGATGTAAAAAAGGTAGACATGGACTCTCCAGTTATAAATACTAGCAAGAGGATGGAGGTATCAAACGATGACCGCATCACTATTCAGGATGAGGTCGAGCAAGTGGATCTCGGTCCATCTTGACTGATTAAGGTGGCAGAGTCGATAATAGATATCTTTACCCCTGGTCGCTTTGGAACAAGTTAGTGTTGTTCCAAGTTAGTGCTTTTTCTTTTGTTACCAGGTACGGAGACGAAGGAGATAATTCTACTCTTATTACCGAGAGCAGTTTTACGAGATGGGTCTCACAATGAACCACATATTAAAGTTCAAAGCCCTGCTCAGAATTTGGATCACATTTCTAGGGTAAGGGAAAATCGAGATTTAATCTCATCTTTGAAAAGATCATTGAGTAAGGATAGGAGGGGTTCAACTCTTCTAGGCTCTGTTAGTGGGGAAGTTGTTGATTTTCCTGTTAAACCCAGCACACGACTAACAATCCAAATAAACTCGATTTATTAATTATTAGCACGACGAGTTTTTTAATGTAAATATAAGCAGAAGCATAAAACAAAAACCAAACACATTTGCACACGAGATTTTGGTAAACACCCCTGGAAAAGCCCTTGCGGGAAAACCAATTCTGAGTTTGATTCTATTAGATAAAATCTTGGGCTCTCGTCCTAGGATAATGGCCCATCAGAGGATTACAATGTTGCAGCTGATAGCCTAGCCCAACTAGCTGCTATCTCCCTCGTTGCCCCCTACACCCTTCCTCAGCCCTGCCCACTCAGACACAAGTACATGAGCAAGCCTCCCTCTTGCTCCTATGCACTCATTGTATGCCTCTCACTCTCCTTAGATTTGCTTTTATAACTCCTAATGACTAAAACCCTATCTCCAAAGTGATCAATGATCAAGATCTGATCTTGATTTCTTGAGATCAAGGACTGTGACTTAATCTCTCGTTGAGATGACTTAAAGCACTTAAGTCACTCAAATTTACAAAAAGTCACTTTAGTCATTAAATAAAAGTCACTTCAACAATAAAGTTGATATCTAGAGAGTGTCGCTCAGACACTTCCACATGCTAGGCGTCGCTAATGCACTCTGATCTGATCTACTCCAAAAACTAACACTCCCTCTTAGCGAGGAAGGTACTTCTGGAAGAACCTCCTCCTGGATCAATCTCTAACCCCATCAAATCTGTTGTTGTTGTAGTTGCTCCCTGTGAACTGGAAGACCCTCCTGCTACCTCCGTTGCACTCTGATCTGATCTACGATTCAAGATCCCCTTGGACCCCACAACAGGTTGTCCCTGCAACCTATACATCGTACCCTTTCTGATGCCAAGCCTCACTATTGCAACCTGGGTATCTGCTCCCTCTGAATGTAT
The DNA here is from genome assembly GCA_009831015.1 of Picea engelmannii. Classification (NCBI taxonomy): domain Eukaryota; kingdom Viridiplantae; phylum Streptophyta; class Pinopsida; order Pinales; family Pinaceae; genus Picea; species Picea engelmannii. The sequence goes on along the minus strand of ML782691.1, from coordinate 202,545 downwards.
AAGTACCTGTCCATCCTCATATCCAATGTCCTCCAAGACTGATACTAAGAGAAAATTTACCTTCATCCCTGGGACATACATCACTCCTGCCACCTCCAGAGAAACCCCTGACTCTAATTGGAATCCGACACATCCAACCCCCTTCACTGCATGCATGGTATGCATCCCACTCTTCACATAACAGTTTGAGTCTTTCTCTAAAACACTAAGGAACATCAACCTCATTCCCGTCATATGGCGAGATGAACCACTATCCACATCCCATCCCAACGTTGCCATCTCAGCATCCTTATGAAAACTCAAAATTAATCTTGCCAAACCTATTGTCTAGTTCTATTGCCCAGACCCCTGCCCAATGCTGCTCGGGACTGCCCGTAACCTCTTGTTGTTAGTCGAGTCTTTATCTGGGTTGCCTGGAGCCTTTTTAAGCGTTGCCCGGCAATCTCAACCTATTTCCCGACAATTTTTCCCACGGCCCAAGGCACCTGCCCACTGCCCGGGTGCCCTATTGGGCCCTGCTGCTGACTCAGTCGCTATGTTGTCTTTGCTAGCGACTCCATTTTTCCTTGTCGACTCCTTACTTGGTAGCGGCTACTCTAGTTGTTGGCTGCAACTTTTGTGGTCGACAGCTATGTTGTTGTATCGTCTCTTCTCATCACCTGGCGGCTGCCAGCTGCAGCCTGTCGCCTTCCCCGCGGATCGACCAACCACCATCCGTCCTCTTGTTGGTTGTTCCTTGGCGGCCAACAGCGCCTTTGCCATCCACCTTTCCTACTCAGCTCGCCACTCTGATCTTCTACTAGGTGGCCACACCCAGCAACTCACGGGCCAGATCCACCGACTCTTCTGCGCTACCACCACTACACTGGATCTGCTACTATCTACACATTCGTCCCTTAGCCAGCGAGTCTCTCGTTTCTTGCGGTTGCACCTTACTTTGGCAGCTCGATCTCCTATCTCCATCCTCTCGACCTTTGTTGCGTTGGCTGCTAAAACCACACATCGACCTCCGCCCAACTCACGGGCCCTACAGTAGCTCCACGTCCTTTGCACTGGCGGCTATCTTACTCGCGAGCTGCCTTCACAACAAATTTCGCTGCTACTATCCACCTTTGATCAGCCTCCACGACTCAGTGACTCCCTTTTGTTGGCAGCCTTGCCTGGCCGACAGGTCGGTCACCTCCTTTGCTCGGCGGCTACAGCGCCCACAGCCCCCGCCTCGACCCACAGCTTGCTCCAACATTCGACTGCTAAATCAGTTGTGCTGCGGCCTTTTTAATTTTCCGTCGTCACTCCCAACAACTTCCTGCACAGTGATGCTTGTAGATCCTCACTACAACCATCAAATTTGTATGTTCTACTGCACACACTACTCACCTCACAGTTGACTTTCTCCACCGCTAGCTCTCTGCTACATCACACAGTCATGCCTTACCTCTAGCTCTAACAATTCAGTTGGCACTTCATTCAGTTTCTGCACCAGTCAGTTGATCCTTCGTTGTTGTAACCAGATCTTCACAGCAGACCTGATCTGCTTGATCTCCACGCGGACATATGGCTCGTACATCGTACGGTGGCGGCCCTATGTGTACAATTTCCTCTCCTTTTTTGTTTCACCCGTAGCCTGCAGAAACCACTCCTACGCTACAAAATTTCTTGGCAAATCTGGTTTCCTTAGAGACCAAGCTTTGATACCATGTTGATTTCCCTGTTAAACCCAGCACATGACTAACAATTCAAATAAACTCAATTTATTAATTATTAGCATAGCGAGGTTTTCAATGAAAATATAAGCGGAAGAATAAAACAGAAACCAAAAACATTTGCACACGAGATTCGGGTAAACACCCCTAGAAAAACCCTTGCAAGAATACCAATTCTAAGTTTGATTTTATTAGATAAAATCCTGGGCTCATGTCCTAGGATAATGGCCCATCAGAGGATTACAATGTTGCAGTTGATAGCCTAGCCCACCTGATTGTTATCTCCCTCGCTGCCCCCTACACCCTTTCCTCAGCCCTGCCCACTCAAACACAAGTACATGAGCAAGACTCCCTCTTGCTCCTATGCACTCATTGTATGCCTCTCACTCTCCTTAGATCTGCTTTTATAACTCCTAATGACTAAAACCCTATCTCCAAAGTGATCAACAATCAAGATTTGATCTTGATCTCTTGAGATCAACGACTATGACTTAATCTCTCATTGAGATGACTTAAATCACTTAAGTCACTCAACTTTAAAAAAAGTCACTTTAGTCATTAAATAAAAGTCACTTCAACAATAAAGTTGATATCTAGAGTGTCGCTTGGACACTTCCACATACTAGGCACCGCCAATGCCGAAGTACCAGTCCGAGCTACTCCAAAAACTAACAGAAGTGATTTCATTCTTGGATCTTGGAAGATATTTCTTAAAATTTAGGAAAGCAACTTATAATAAGGGAGCATCCTCTTTGCATGGAGGTTTAGGGTAGGATCCTATATTAGAATCTGGCACAGGTTATGTAGAAAGGAAGTCATTCTTGAGACATGCACAGGACAAAGCAGTGAGAAAAATTAACCAAGGAAAACAAAAACCTTGGAGGTGGTCCTTAGAGAAAGACAAACCCGCAAATGTTTTCCTAAATGATCATTCTCTCCATAAACATTCGGGGTTTGGAAGTCACCCTAAAAGACTTTCACTTGCTTGTTTGGTGGAATTACATAGACCAGACATTATATTAGTACAAGAAATTATGGGAGGTGTGAAAATTGTTCATGAATTATCTTGTTTGTTTAAGGGTTGAGATTTTTTGTCATTAGATGCAACCAAAAATTATGGTGGTGTTTTAACGAGGTAGAAAACCTCTATAACACTCCTTACATCTATTGTCCTTGATTTGGATATCTGGACTGAGTTCATTTTCAAAGATTTGGGACAAATCATTTCAATTATTAATTGCTATGGTCCTTACTAGGACAAACAAGCTTTTAGGGACTCTTTCCTTGATCTTTAGCATGTAAAAGAAGAGAAAGTTTTACTTGGAGGTGATCTAAACTTTACAGTTTCTCGTGCAGAAGTTGAGGGGCTAAAGATCAAGGACAAAGTCCCAAAACCTTATGGTCCTTACCATTTTAATTATTAATCGGTATGGTCCTTACTAGGACAAATTGTTGAAATATTGTAATCGCAAAGAGTATTCTATTTATTATTTAGTTATTATTCATCAGATCAATCCCGTTTTGTGGATTGATCATGTCGGGCTTTGTATTTGACCAAATCCCTTTTTGTGGATTGGTCAAACCCTAATTATATTATGCTAATTAAGAAGTCGGCCCCCAGGCCTAATTAAAGTGGTTTTAACCACTAAGAAGAGAAGTCACCCATGCCCAATGAAGAGACACCTTTCAGCGCCTGCCAGCTAGTATAAATAAAGGAGGCTAGCGCCTCATTTGTTCACTCACTCATTCACTCATCAAATGCGCAAGTTTGGAGAGTTGCAGTTGGGAGAAGAAGGAAGAGAGGCGCATTGCTCAGTGTTGGATATTCTCTAGTGTTTGGTTTATTATCTTGGCATTGTATTGGCAATCTATATTAAGGAAGTTTTTGCTGGGTTTTCCAGGATAAATGTTGTGTACCTTGTGATTGTGTTTCTTTCAGTGATCATGCTTATGCTATTATTGTCTAGTAAATTGAAAAGAACTTAATAGCATCTCTAAATTTAACATGGTATCAAAGCTTGACTGAATAGAGCACCTTTCACTAGGTAACCAAAACCGTCACTATTGTCGTACAAGAAAATTACGGCTTTTTATTGGAAGAGAATTTCAACCTAAAAACTATCTAGGGAAGTGCGCCCTAGCCTAGCAAACTCATTGGCACCTTGAGCGCACCTTTTCAGTGGCCAGAGCCTCCGGAAAGTGAAACCCTAGTTTTTGGCTGGTACTAGAAAACCAGGAAACCAGAACCAGTACCAAAAGTACTAGTCCAAAACGGCACAGGTCAAGTTTTAAGGGATAAAACTTGAAATTTTTGAAATCAAACTGCTCCAGCCTGCTTGCCTCAACCCAGCACATCTAGTCCCTCTATCAGAATTCCAAAATATGAAAGTTGAAAAATTAGGGTTTCTTCATAAAACCCTAAGTTGATGTTGCAGTTGCACTACCAATTGCAATTACAGTTGCAGTAGCAGTTGCAGTATCAATTGCAGTTGCAGTATCAGTTCCTTCATGTCGGTGACAACACCAGTTGCAGTGCCAACACTAGCTGCAGTACTAGTTGCAATGAAAGTTTTTGTGAAGTGTTGGGACTGTTGTGTTATTGTCCTAGTGCACCTTACCCTAGCAAGATATTGTCAGAGATATGTACTTACATGTGTTTAAAATACATTATTATTCTAAAGGGTACTTGCAGGAAAAGGGATCTTTTGTCATAGATCCAGAAGGATCTCAGATCCAGCACATTCAGAGGAATAATGCACCTCGGGTTTGATTATTTTGATATGCATTTATTTGTTATGATATTATGAACATCTAGGTTGTATGTTGAAATTATGACCATCATACTAACCCTTGGTCAAATTAAAGACAAGGTATTAGATTGAGATTAGAGTTTATTCTCTAACTTAGACTTCTGTCAAGATAGCATATTGTCTCGGTACAGAGGACAGGTTGAAGAAAGCACTTGTCATCTTGAGTGAAGGAGACTTGAAAGAAAAGCAACACACTCATTCTTGAGGACAAGACTCCAGGTTCCAGGTTTGATTGATTAAGTTGATAAGATTCAAAGTTGCACATGACAAGTTTGATAACTACCTCATTACAAGTAAACACTATAGTTGAGGTAGCAGTCTTTGAAAAGTATTATACTTGGTAAGCATGTGAGCATATTGAGATAAATGCTTATTGTAATTATTTACCAGATACAACTAACATCTCCAGAAGAAACTTCTTGTGTTGGTTCCAGGTTACCATGGAGGAATGTTTGATCACAACACTAGAAGAGTGTTGATCTCATTTCGTATTGTATTTCTTACTTTTGATCTTAGTTTCAGACAAGTCACAAGTAATAGCTCTAAAGGAGCTACTGTGAAGATTATTCGTGCTATTGTTTTATTATTATTATCAAAAGAGTATTATTGTTGCTTGTTGTTTTGTTGACCTTGTTTCAGGTCACAAGTGATAACCATGAGGAAGCTATAGTGACGGTTGCAAGAGGCAACATACTAAACGAGACATGGAGCAGACTATCCAAGTCGTATATGTGATCGTATACATTCAAAAGATGAAGAAGAAACTACTTTTGAGATACAGAGTATCTCATATGGAGATGGACTGTGAAGAGCAGAAGGCTGCAAAGATGACCGAACATTAGGACAAGAACTCTCAGTAGACTTGTTCAAAGGATAATGAAGCCACCTTGACAAGAAGCAGAATTCATTTGAAGTCTGACTCAGCTTTTCATATTTAGACTTGGTATTCAACACCAATTATATCCAGTAGAGATGATTAAGTCCTTGTAGACTCAGAAGAAATCAAGATTCAGAGTAAGCATGATCTCAAAAAGGATCAGATGAAGAGACATCTTCCAGGACTGGGAGACAAATGCCATGAGAGACTAGATTGTGGCTTCAGTGATAGAGAAGGATATATGAAATCTCCTGGGAAGATTCCCTTGTTTCAATGACAGTGAAGGAAGCCAGTCAGAAAAACTAGGATATGGATTTTCCCGTGAGACTAAAAAAGAAGCCAGTGTTGACTTCCAAGATTGATCTACCAAATCAAGCATGTTGCAGATGTACAAAGTCTGATGTGTGTCCAAAGGATTCTCCTAGCAAGACGGAGAAGACTATGACAAGACACTTACTCCAGTAATTGAAGAAATAGTTCCATTATTAATGAAGACAACCAGAACAACCATCACAGTATGAGATTCAGGGGGAGCAATCCCCGCATTTAAAATTGAGTGGCAGTTGGTGCAGTACATTAGTCGGACCAAAGAGACATGACCACAATAGCAGATAGAGTTACCTCCATGAAAGAAGAAGAGTTATTTTTATTGAGCCACTCTCAGTTTCAGATGAAGTTGTTGTTGCAATAGAGTAGAGGAGCTACTCTCAGAGTTCAGCAGTTACAGTGATTCTCAGCTTCAGAGAAGCTGCAGGTGCAGAATCCCAGCTCCAGAGGAACAGTTGCAGAAAGAGTAGAGGACATACTCTCAGATAGTGAGACAGATAGTGCTTTGTAGAAAGCACATGATTGTGCACATTAAGTTGAAGTTGAAGCAAGTGTACCAAGATGGTACAATATGATGTGAAACATTGGATTTGAAGATTGAAGAGAGAAAGACTCATGTCTGCAAGTTGAAGGAAGCTTTGTATGTGTTGAAGCAAGCTCCTAGAGCTTGGTATGGCAGAATTGACAATTTCCTGACGAGCTCGGGCTTTACCAAGAGTAAAGTTGATTCTAACCTTTACTTCATGGTTATGAATGATGAGCCAGTGATGTTGCTACTATATGTAGATGATTTATTCTTGACAGATGAAGAAAAGCTCATCACAGATTGCAAGAAGAAGCTCGCTACAGAATTTGAGATGAAAGACCTAATGCATTATTTCTTAGGCCTTGAGGTTTGGTAGAGCCCAGAGAAGATCTTTCTTAACCAAGGGAAGTATCCAGTTGAAATACTGAAGAGGTTTGATATGTTGGAGTGTAAATCCATGAACACACCCATGGAAACTAAGTTGAATCTCTTGGTCAATACTTCGACAGAATTGGTTGATGCTACGCTATACAAACAGATCATTGGATCGTTGATGTATCTGACAAACACCAGGCCAGATATATGTTTCGCTGTGAACACCTTGAGTCGGTATCTGGTAGAGCCCAGACATGTTCACCTTGTTGCCGCAAAACATGTGATGAGATACCTTAAGGGTACGTTGGACTTTGGTCTATGTTATATTGGAAAGCATTACTTCAAACTGATTGGTTATGCAAATTCAGATTGGGTTGAAAGTGTTTTCGACAAAAAGAGCACTTCGGGATGTTGTTTCAGTCTGGGGTCAGCCATGATTTCATGGCAGAGTAGAAAGCAATCCAGTGTTGCTCTCAGCACAGCAAAAGCATAATACATTGCAGCATGTTCCGCCAGTTGTGAAGCCATATGGCTTCGGATGTTGTTGACAAATCTATTTGATCTGGAGATGGAAGCCACCGTGATTCTATGTGATAACCAGAGTTGTATAAAGATGATGGAGAACCATGTGTTCCATGATTAGTCGAAGCACATAGAGATCTAGCATTACTTCATTCGTGATATGATGCAAAGGGGAGTTGTAAAGCTCCAATATGTTAGCACAAATGAGCAGCTTGCAGACGAAGCCTCTGTCTCGTGTAAAATTTAAATACTTTCGAGATAATCTTGGTATAGTCCGAAAGGACCTCCCTCGAAAGGGCGAGTGATGTTGATGATACTATGGTATCCTGACCAACAGCAGGTAGCTCAGTTAGGATTTTATATCCTAGGGGACAGATCCCGAAGGTCCAGTAAGGACGGTCTGTCAGAGTACTTGTGCATGTATATGCTAGTTGTGGTCAGTAGTGCTAGCTCCGTTAGGATTTTTATAATCCTAGGGAATCTTATGATTCCTGGGCAGATCCCGAAGATCCGGTAAGGACAGTCTGTTAGAGTACCACGTGGTAGCTCTGTTAGGATTTTATATCCTAGGGAATCTTATGATTCCTGGGCAGCTCCTTAGGGACTGTCAGAGTACCACAAAATATTGTAGCACCTGCCTCATTCTATTGCCCTATGATGATGATGATGTTGTTGCTCCAGCCTTCGTGTTGTGATGATGTTGCTCCATCCTTCGTGTTGTGATGATGTTGTTGCTCCAGCCTTCGTGTTGTGATGATGTTGTTGCTCCAGCTTTCGTGTTGTGATGATGTTGTTACTCCAGCCTTCGTGATGTGATGATGTTGTTATCTCAACCTCGTGTTGATGATGTTGGTGTCTCAGCCTTGTGCTGATGATGTTGATGATGTTGTTGTCTCAGCCTCGTGTTGTTGATGTTGGAGTACCAACCTCGTGTTGGTGATATTGTTATTCCAGCTTTATGATGAAGATGATGATGATGATACTTCAGCTTCATGCTGAATATGATGATGATGATACTACTTCAGCTTCATGCTGAAGATGATACTACTTCAGCTTCATGCTGAAGATGATGATGATGCTACTTCAGCTTCATGCTGAAGATATTGATGATGATGTATCAGTCTTTCACTGATTTATGATTGTAATGTCCCCCACCTCTTGATGAAAAGGTTTGGAGAGACTCAGTAGTCTAGTTATCCCTACTAGACTATAGTCTCATGCATCTTGGGGACAAAGTCAACCAGAAGTCACTTCCTAAGCACAACGTTATATTACTGAGTTGACTTTGTGTGAAAAAGGGTAACTCAACGAAAGAATAGAAAAGGTGGAGTTAAGATAGGAGTTAACTAACTCAACAGAAGAACAGACTAGAGGTATAAAAGAAAGGAAGGGCGCACTTCTAAGGCATTCTGGATTATTATCATATTTTTCATTTGGGCTCTTGAGCACAAGCAGTTTTGAGGGTTTTGGGACTAAAACCCTAGAGATCAACTCAATGGTGAAAGATCCCACCTTTCTTGATCCAAGCTTGGTCCCGAAGGTGCAACAATCCTCCCACACCATTCTACAGTGTTACAGGGGTCAGAACTATTGGCAGAGGCAAGCTAGTGCGCAGCCTAGGCGGTTTCCAGCAAGAGGGTGCACCACCTTGTGAAGATCAGTTTGATCTAAAGTAAGGAGGAAGCTTTTTGGCAAAGGAACATCTGGGTTTTATTATTGTAACTGCAAAGAGTATTCTACTTATTATTATTATTATTTGAGTTATTCATTAATAGATCAAATCCCCTTTTGTGGATTGCTCATGTTGGGCATTGTAATTGACAAAATCCCCTTTTGTGGATTGGTCAAACACTAATTGTATTATGCAAATTGAGAAGTCGGCCCCTAGGCTAATTAAAGTGGTTTTAACCACTCAGAAAGACAAGTCGACCCTGCCCAGCGAAGAGACACCTTTTCAGCACCTGCCAGTTTGTATAAATAAAGGAAGCCAGCGACTCATTTGCTCACTCACTCAGCTCACTCATCTAGTGCGCAAGTATTGAAGGAAGCTGCCAGAAGAAGGAAGAGAGAGAGGCACATTGCTTAGTAGAGGATATTCTCTGGTGTTTGATTTATTGTCTTGGCATTGTATTGGCTATCTATATTAAGGAAGTTTTTGCTGGGTTTTCTTCCCCGTGAGGGTTTCCTAGGATAAATGTTGTGTATCTTGTGATTTTGTTTCTCTCAGTGATCTTATCTATGTTATGGTTATCTAGTAAATTGAAAAGAAACCTAATAATAGCTTAAACCTTAACATGGTATCAGAGCTAAGCTAAAGAGAGCATTTTTCACTGGATAAAGAAAAACGTCATTGTTGTCGTACAAGAAAATTAGGGTTTTTTATTGAATAGGAATTTCACCCCAAAAGTCATCTAGAAAAGTGCGCCCTAGCCCAAGGAACTCTTTAGCACCTTCAACGCACCTTTTCAGTGGATAGAACTCTCAGAAAAGTGAAACCCTAGTTTTCACTGGTACCAGAAGTACGAGTCCAAAAATCTATTGGTCAAGTTTGAAGGGGCAAAATTTGGATTTTCTAAAATCTAACTCCACCAAGCTACGCGCCTCAGCCAAGCGCACCACCTGGTAAGTTCAAAATTCAATTCTGAGCATTTTCAATTTTTGGTCATTTTCCTAGCTCCAAGTAAAGATGTCTGCAAGCACTAAGCTTTTTGACAAGCTAGAAGGTGTGGAAAACTTCCATGCCTGGAAGTATAGGATTTCACTCATTCTTGAAGAGAATGACCTAGCAAGATTCATTAAAGAAGATGTACCAGAACCTGTCGATGCTGCAGCTAAAGCAAAACACCAAAAGGACACAGTTAGGGCCAAAAGAATCATTGTAGATTCTATTAAAGATCACTTGATTCCTCAAGTGGCCTCAAAGAAGACTCCAAAAGAAATGTTTGATGCCCTAACCAGATTATATGAAGGAAGGAACATCAATCGGAAGATGAATCTAAGAACTCAACTCAAAAGTACAAAGATGCAGAAAGGAGAAACAATTCAGGAATATTTCTCCAGAATATCACAATTCAAAGAACAGCTAGAAGCAATTGAAGATATTATAGATGAAGACGAACTCATAATGACAGTCCTTAATGGTCTCACAAGACCTTGGGATGCATTCATCCAAACTATTTGTGCCAGAAGGGAGAAACTACACTTTGACAGTCTTTGGGAAGAATGTGTTCAAGAAGAAGCAAGAGTGGCTAACCGAGAAGCATTGCTATCAAGAGATGAAGATCAAGCCCTAGCTACTCATACTAATGGAGGAAGAAAGAGGTCTTACTTCCAGAAAGAAACTCATAAGGAATCTCAACGCCAAAACAAATTCATACATAAAGAATCTCACCCTCCAAGGAAATTCCAGAAGTTTCAGAAAGGTCAAAGAAGAGAAAAAGATTTCTCATCATACCAATGTTACCACTGTGACAAGATGGGACATATTGCTAAGAATTGTCCAGCTAGATGAGAAAAATACAAGAAGAGAAACAAGAGGCACCATGCCCATGCAGTTGGAGATGAAGAGCCACCCACAAAGACGATAAAAGAACAGATTGAAGACTATGTCTTAATCTCTTCCCTCTCAGGATCAGTATCACCTGGTGAGGACACTTGGCTCATAGACAGTGGTGCTTCCAAGCACATGACTGGTCAAAGAGACATTCTCTCTTGCCTTTCAAAAAAGAAGTTTCCCCAGAAAGTTACTCTTGGAGATAATTATCAATACCCTATCAAAGGAGTAGGAGAATCAAATTACAAACTTGATTCAGGGACCCCAATGAAGATGAAGGATGTACTATATGTACCAGGTTTGACAAAGAACTTACTTTCTATCTCAACTTTAGAAAAGAAAGGCTTCAGAGTTGCCTTCATAGATGAAGAAGTTCTTATGTGGCACAAAGGAAAAACCATGGAAGAAGCAATTGTTATTGGAAAAGAAGAAGGTGGCTTGCATAAGCTAAAGGGTCACTCAGAAGCAGTCATGACCCATTCCATTGAGAATCCATGTGAACTTTGGCATAGAAGATTAGCCCACATCAACTACAAGGCTTTACCATATGTAAGCAAGGCAATCACAGATCTACCAGAATTCAAGGTTGACCATGAAGGTGTGTGCAATGGATGTGCACAAGGAAAGAACATCAAGAATCCTTTCCCGAAGAGAGACAGTAAAGCAGGAGTCCTAGAGCTCATTCACTCAGAAGTGTGTGGCCCAATGCAATCAACCTCCATCAGTGGGTATGTATACTATGTATATTTTATTGATGACTATTCTAGTAAAACCTGGGTCTACTTTTTGAAATCAAAAGATGAAGTGTTCAGTAAATTTAAGGAATTCAAAGCCTTGATAGAGAATCTTTCTGAAAGAAAGATCAAGATACTCAAGTCAGATAATGGAGGAGAATACACCTCAAAAGAGTTTGCAAACTTTTGCAAAGATGTCAAGATCAAGAGGGAGCTCACCACTCCCTACAATCCTCAACAAAATGATGTAGCGGAAAGAAAGAACAGAACTATAATGGAAGCAGTGAAGACCATGATCCATGATCAAGATCTTCCAATGCACTTATGGGCAGAAGCAGCAAAAACAACAGTATATGTACAAAACAGATTGTCCCATAGTGCATTTGGGTTCAAGACCCCTGAAGAGATGTTCTCCGAAAAGAAGCCAGAAGTAAGCCATCTCAAAATATTTGGCTGCCCAGCATTTGTACACATTCCAGAAGAGAAGAGAACCAAGCTGGACCCTTTTGGAAAGAAGGGAATATTTGATGGATATTGTGATGTCTCCAAGGCCTTCAGAATTTATATACCAGGTAACCATCATATTGAGATCAACAGGGATGTAACCTTTGATGACAATGCAACACTCAAGAAATCAAGAAGATGCAAGCTTGAAGAAGTATATGAAGAAGAACCTGTGGCTCCCAGAGTTGCAGAGCCAGTGAGGGAAGTCATAACTTCCCCTGATGAGGAGATTCTAGAAGATCATGACATAATAGAATCTCAAGAACCTCCCCAGATGACGATCTTCCAAAAGAGAAAGCCAGCCTGGGCAAGCAAACTTATTCAAGATGGAGAGAAGTATGATGCCCCCGAAGGAACCATGAGACAAGTGAAGAAACCCAAGCCATTCTCCAGTTATATGGCTTTGATGTGTGATCTCTTAGAGAAGGAACCTACTTGCTTTGAAGAAGCCATTCAGAAGAAAGAATGGGCAGATGTCATGACAGAAGAATACCAATCCATCATAAAGAATGATGTATGGGAAATAGTTCCCAGACTGAAGAGCAAGGATGTGGTATCTTCCAAATAGCTTTTCAAAATAAAACATGTTGTTGATGGAAGTATTGAGAAATATAAAGCAAGGTTTGTTGCTCGTGGCTTTTCTCAAAAGGAAGGCATTGATTATGAAGAGACGTTTGCTCTTGTAGCCGGATACACTTCAATCAGAACCATCATAGCCCTTGCAACCAAGATGAAGTGGAAGTTACACCAGATGGACATGAAAACAGCTTTCTTGAATGGTGTCATTGAAGAAGAAGTGTATATAGAACAACCTCAAGGGTTTGAAGTTAAAGACATGAAGACTCATGTCTGCAAGTTGAAGAAGGCCTTGTACGGATTGAAGCAAGCTCCTAGAGCTTGGTATGGAAGGATTGACAGTTTCCTAACGAGCTTGGGCTTTACCAAGAGTAAAGCTGACACTAACCTTTACTTCAAGGTTATGAATGATGAGCCTGTTATATTGTTGTTGTATGTGGATGACTTATTCTTAACTGGAGAAGAAAAGCTCATCATTGATTGTAAGAAGAAGCTCGCTGCAGAATTCGAGATGAAAGACCTTGGCCTAATGCACTATTTCTTAGGTCTTGAGGTCTGGCAGAGCCCAGAGAAGATCTTCCTTAACCAAGGGAAGTATGCAGTTGAAATACTGAAGAGATTCAATATGTTGGAGTGCAAATCCATGAATACACCCATGGAAACAAAGTTGAAGCTCCCGGTTGACACTTCGTCAAAATTGATTGATGCTACGTTGTGTAGACAGATCATTGGGTCGCTGATGTATCTGACGAACACCAGGCCAGATATATGTTTTGTTGTGAACACCTTGAGTCAGTTTCTAGTAGAGCCCAGATGTGTTCACCTGGTTGTTGCAAAACATGTGATGAGGTACCTTAAGGGTACATTAGATTGTGGTCACAGTTATAATGGAGATCATGACTTCAGACTAAGTGGATATACCGATTCAGATTGGGCTAGAAGTGTCTCTGACAGAAAGAGCACTTCAGGATGTTGTTTCAATCTAGGGTCAGCCATGATCTCATGGCAGAGTAGGAAGCAATCAAGCATTGCTCTCAGCACGGCAAAAGTAGAATACATTGTTGCATGTTCCGCCAGTTGTGAAGCCATATGGCTTTGGAAATTGTTGACAGGTTTGTTCGATCTAGAGATGGAAGCAATCGTGATCCTATGTGATAACCAGAGTTGCATAAAGATGATAGAGAACCCTTTGTTCCATGACAAGTCAAAACACATAGAGATCCGATATCATTACATCCGCGATATGGTGCACAGAGGAGCCATAAAGCTCCAGTATGTTAGCACGGATGAACAGGTTGTTGATGTGTTGACCAAGCCTCTATCTCGTGTAAAGTTTGAGCACTTTCGAGATAAGCTTGGTGTAGTCCGAAAGGACCTCCCTCAAAAGGGGGAGTAGTGTTGTGATGTCAGCCTTGTGTTGTGATGCCAGCCTAGTGCTGAAGATTTCTAGCTTCGTGTTGATGTTGTTGTGATGTCAGCCTCGTGCTGTGATGCCAGCTTAGTGCTGAAGATTTCCAACCTTCATGCTGATGTTGTTGAGATGTCAGCTTCGTGCTGAAGATTTCCAGCCTTCATGCTGATGTTGTTGAGATGCCAGCTTCATGCTGAAGATTTCCAGCCTAGTATTGATGACATGTTGATGATACTCCAGCCTTTGTGTTGTGATGTTGTTGTTGTTGATGATGCTCCAGCCTTTGTGTTGTGATATTGTTGTTGTTGATGTTGTATCAGCCTTGTGTTGTTATTGATGATGATGTATTAGTGTTATACTAATCCATGTTGATGCAGATGATGATGAT
>ML782691.1:148546-164597 GCA_009831015.1 Picea engelmannii | reverse complement strand
TTCACCCAATAAGGCACTATGACACCCCTCCCATATCTAAATTTGGCAAATTGTATAAGGTCTTTGAGCATTAGTTTATTTTGAAAAGGGGGGATTCGATGCACATGTTTGGGTGGTTCTTTTATTAGATATGGCTTACTTGGCATGATATTTTGACTTGTGGACCCTTGGAGGGCGTACTTGCTTGTCTTTGCAGGTTATTGACAAGTAAAAGCTTGATCGTGAAGGTACAAGGTCACTTGGACCTTCATTTGGGGCATAAAGCCCATAGGTTGGATGATGCGCCCCCTCTCTTTTGGACATGCTGGAAGAGGGACGTTTCCTTTGGAGGCACTTGATTACCCCTTAGAGGTGACTTTCTAGCCCTTTTAGCCAAAACGTTTGAATTTGGAGGCCTTATCCTTCTTTTCCGAGGCATGACGTCACACTTGGAGGGCTAGGGTTTGATGGTGATGGATGATTTGATGATGACTTGGCATGTTTTGATGGAGGAAGACCCTTGCACCTTGAAGATATAGCCTTTGGAGGCCCAATGTCTCCCTCAACTAGCTCAACGACTTGCTCACCATGCCAAAACATCACCCCTAGAGGGCATGACGTCATCTTTTAGGGCTTGCTTCTTTTGTAAAATTGAATTATAATTTGTAAAGGGGTAAATTAGGAGGTCGGCCTCCCTAATTTGTGTTTTACCCTAAGTTAAGTGGACAAATTGTTTTTACAAGGTCATGTATAAAAAGAGACCTTGTCACTTTCATTTGGAATCATAACTCACTTGAGAATTACATATGTTTATGGCTGAAATTTTCGCCCCTCTTGGGCAATTCGCATCTCTCTCTCTCTCTCTCTCTCTCTCTCTCTCTCTCTCTCTCTCTCGTGCTCTTATGGATGCTAGTTACTTGTCTTTTGGAGGAAAGTGTGTAATATCCCTAGGGTTTCTAGGGCCTTAGTGCAGCTAGTAAACAAGGTAATATATTATGGTTTGTTCACCACTTATCAACAATAATGACATCAGGTAATTTGTGGTTCCCCGGTGAGCAAATAGTCTTCAATAACACTACTTGAACAATATTCAACCGGAAAGAAACTTTCATTCAACCAGCAGTAATGATAGTAATAATAACCATTAATGACACTGATATAACCAGCAGTGGCAACTAATGATGCAGTAGGCTGTAGCACAGACCAACAGTAGTAACAATGAGTATATCCAACAGCCACAGTAGTATCAAAATTATCAGCACATGATGTCCCCAAATCAGCAGTAATAATATCCAATACAAATACCAAATAGTCACTAGCAGTAAACCCTCGTAGAGGCTGTTGTCCAAACTGATCATAGCATTAATACCATTCACCAAGAATTTGCAGCAACAGTTTTTATAACAGAATTGTATCTAAACTAGCCCTAACTTCTAACATAACATTGGCAATAAAACATGTGCTTAGAATACTCTGGCTGAGCCCCAGCGCTCAAAATTGCTCTTGTCATCCAGTTATCAGCCCCAATAACCCTCTGTCTGCACATTCCACACTGCGATAGGATTCGGTCCTCCCTCCAGAAAGCCCCACAGAGTTTGACCCCTCCTAAGATTGTTGGGACAGACCTGTAGCAGGTGGCGGCACCTCTCCTTGCAGCTATAGCCTCCTCCACAGCTCCTCTGCCAGGTTTCCCCATGTATACACCTTTAGAATTGACTTGTTGTAGCTGGTAATGAGTAAAGGTTGTAGCTGGTAATAAGTACATCAGGTAAATCTATCCTCTATTTTTGGCTAAGGTAATGCTCAGATATGTTTTTGCTAATTGTGTTATTCGTTCAAGTTGATGCTCAGAATTGTTTCTAGTTTTGTTAATGATCAGATCTGTTCATGTTTAGTAATTATTTCTGTTATTGAATTTACATCAGAATTTGTAAATTGATATCGCTGATTGCTGATTCTAACTACAGTAGTAAACAAAAGTTAAAAGATAATTTTGTTTGTATTTTCTCTTAAATTTTAACAAGTGTTTCTCATTGTTTCATGGTTATTCTTGTTTAAACCCTTGGAGGAGTATGAAGGCATACACCCTCCACTAAGTCTATCACATTTGTCTTTGGATAAGCTACTAAACAAGGTTGCTAGGAGTAAAAAGGCTTACACCCTCCTAGATTTACCTTGCTAGTTTTGTTTTCCCTGGAGAGTAAAAAGGCTTACACCCCTAAGGAGGTAGCACAACTAGCCCTTGCAACAAGGGACCCCATAACCCATTTGACAAGGCACTAGTCTAATCTGCATTGGAGAAATAAAATCATTTGCATTGGAATACGTGAAAAATAGAGATTTTGCAATTGTTCAAGTTGGAATCAATTTTGCATGCTTAAGGCTTCTTTGTGCCCTAAGGGTGTCTAGCTTAGACAAGTAATTCTTCTTGCTATTAGAAATAAATGCTACAGCCATTAGGGCTGCAGAATACTCTCTTTTTTCATTCATTGTTCACTTATCTACCACTGAAATTTACTTGTGAACCTAGATTATTGTTCTACTGCTCATTAGCTATTATTTGCATGGTTTACTTGACAATTTTCGTGGTTAGATTTAGCTGTTGTAGCAATTGTTTGCTACAGCCACTTGGCTGTTATATAACATTGTTGATAACACCTAAACAACAACCCTAAATACCATCTAAAGTCTTGTTTTTTTTTCAGTGGAAGTTTGACTAGTTATTGCTAGCTTAATTTCCGTCATCTTATACTTGATTTTAGTGGTTTAATTTGCAGCTATTGGTAATTGTTTCTTGTTGATTTATAGACTTATACACTGCTGCAATTTGGGACAGCAAGGTTTCTTGTTGAATACCCATTGGTTAAAGGCTTGTTTGATCATCATTTGTCTTGTTCCGGTCAAGGCTAACACTATTTTGCAGGTACACAACTATTGGCAATCATTTACCCTTCAACAAGACCCATTCTCAAGCCACCCTGCATCTCCAATCTTGACCTTTAGGGGACCCATCCTTCATCTCACTTTTCATCTCAATCCTTCAAGGGTCACCGAGATTCCCCCCTTGTGGTGACTTGTCATCACTAAAGCAAGGGGAGTGTCTATCTAAGGTGACAGTGGGTAGGTACTCCCATAGTTTTCACTCTTGTGGTTTGGTTCGTGTTTTGTCCAACCCACAATTTGTGCGATAACAAAGCCATTCAAGGTTGTCCTCACCAACTCAGTCTTGTTGTGAGCTACTAGTTGTACTGGATCAACTGGGGCTGCCACTTTCCCTTCAGCAATTTCCCACAGTCCATTCTTCTCCAATACTAGAGCCATACGCTCCCTCCAAGGACTAAAATTAGAGGCCCCATCCAGCCTATCTGTGGTGAACAAACCTGGTTCACTAGTTAAATATCCCAAAATACTTGGAATATAAAGATATCCATATAGGATAGTAATATATATTAAATAATAATGTATAAGAATGTGAGATTGATATGAGATGATATTACAATGAGAAATGAGGGCCTTATATACACACACAGGGGTGCCCTTTCATGAAGAGGTGCATCCTTTCATTAGGATGTCATGACTCTTCATTATTAATTATTAGTTATTAGTTATTTGTATTTATTATTATTATATTTATTTATGTTACATTGCCTTCCCCTTAAAAATGCTTTGTCCTCGAAGCATAATTACTGAAGGCTTCCCCTTAACTTTTGTCCTAACTTGCACTGTCTTCTCAAGATCTTATGTGCTTGTAGTTGTGATACTCAATGAAACAAGATGATATAACCTTCGAATTCCTAAACTGATGTGTTTCATCTTCTGGGGAGTGATCCATCCCAAATCTACATTCATTGGAACTATTTGATTATCGATTGTTCTAATAGGGCTTCTCATTTCAGGCTTCCATACAAGTTGTCGATTTTGTCTTTGTTCCATTACAATATTGTAGTTTAGTTGTCGCTAAGAAGAACATTGTTCATATTCCTCTTGACTTTGTTGTTGGTCGTGACAACTCTTGTGATTTGGATGATGATAAGGCAACCAAATCTCTTCTGAATCTTGTTTGTTGGATATCTCTTCAACTCTTGATACTATTGGTAATTCAATTAGATCAGTGTTTATTCCCTTCTTTAAGGTCTGAATTTTTTTAACTGGAAACTTCTCAATTTCAATAGGTTCAGGCATTGTTTCTTCACTAGTCATTGCCTCTTTATTGGTAAATTGTTCTAACCTTTCCTTTTGTGATTTATTCTCGTTCTTCAACTTCTTGATTTGTGCCACCAAACTTTGACTATGGTTCTTTAAACAACAATTCTCTTCCTCTTTCTCTGATAATTTCTTAATAAGATTTTGATTACCTGTTCTAACTTCTGATTTTGATCTTTTAGGCAAGAAATTTCTTGATTTCGTTCTAGTAAGGTCTTGTCATATTTTTTTCTCTCGTCTTTAATTTGTGCATGCAACTCCTCATTATGTTTTGCTTGGAAAGAATACAATTTACTCTTTAAGTTTCTCCATGACAACTTCATTTTGTAAATTTCTATTGGTCCCTTTATAATATGCTAGTTCCTCTTCCAATTTCTTGTAGTCATTTTGATATTATGTTAGAATAAATGGTTTTCCATAATTTGTGCAATTAAAATTTTGATTTCTAAAGGGTTCTTGAAAATTAAACACCATTGCACAAAATGAACATTTTGCCAAAAATGTAGGATTATTTGTAGTTGTCATAGTTCACTTTGTACTTCTTTGAAAATACGTAAATGCGTAAATGTACTGAATGCAAAAGATCCTCAAATAAAATTTAATAATAACTCTTTAAACTATATCACTTTCCCTTTTAATATTCTTAAAATCCTTTTCTATATACTTTCTTTTTCCACTTATAAATACTTCACCAATTAAAAATTTTAAATATCTTAGGAGACTTTAAATACTCTTTTTTATATTCTTGACTACTTGTTAGTTGTGGCTAGGTCTCAAGAAATGTGACCCTATGGTATAATTCTTTAGAAATAAATACACACACATATACATGGAATGGAATACCATGGGCCAATGGATTTCCAAAACCATGGGCCGGTAAATCTCCAAAGGTAAAATAAAATATTCACTTTTCCACTTCTTTGGAACTTTTTTTTTTAAATTACCTTTTCTTACCTTTTCTTGGTGTGCACTTATATTTGTTCATGTGCCTTTACGAAAACCCCTTCTTTTTTTTTTCTTTTTTTTTTCTCCTCTTCTTTTTTTTTCCTAATTTCTTCTAACTTTTGAAGCCGAAATAATATTTCATAGCCTAGTATTATTTTTTGGCATATTTTTTTTTTTAATGTTTCCGTTCTTCTAATGTGCAACGGAATAATTCATGCCTTCACGTAAACTTGTATGATGAATGGCCAAGGGAAACTTGTGCTCAATATGATCCGAAGATCAGAGAAACTCTGAATATTTTTCACTGTGGCTAGAAGCCTATATGGCCAATGGTCAGGATCAGTAACGATGCTCTGATACCACTGTGGTGAACCAACCTGGTTCACTAGTTAAATATCCCAAAATACTTGGAATATAAAGATATCCATATAGGATAGTAATATATATTAAATAATAATGTATAAGAATATGAGATTGATATGAGATGATATTACAATGAGAAATGAGGACCTTATATACCCACACAGGGGTGCCCTTTCATGAAGAGGTGTGTCATTTCATTAGGATGTCGTGACTCTTCATTATTAATTATTAGTTATTTGTATTTATTATTATTATATTTATTTATGTTACACTATCTTCAAACCTTAAACCTGCACTTGCCATTTGAGTCAGTTGCTTTATTTCCCACACACTTCCTGGTCACATGTCCCACTTGCTGATTTACTCTTCCTGGTCTGCACAGCAAGTCACTTGGCTCCTTCTGTACTCAGAGGTTGAGCTCTGATACCATATTAATTTCCTCTAAACTCAACAACAGAAACTAATGCCAATAATTTGTTTAACCCAGAAATTATACTTGCTGTTATAATTTCAGAAATTATGCAATTTAGTCTACAGTTGAGTTAATTAAACAGAAATAACAGCAGAAGCATACACAGAAACCACACACATTAAATGGACAACACAGGAAGTACCCTGGAAACTCCTGTGTGGGGAAAACCAGCAAAGGAGGGGCTTTATTGAGCTTCTTGAGCAGTTTATCAGCAGCCAAAATAACATAGTAATAGTCTGAAAATTACAACAGCAGCAAAGAAATCCTTACAGCACTTTCTTGGTCTGTACTCGGGGTTGTACGGCCCTCCAAAAACTCAGCCAACAGTCCACAGTATGGCCCAGTTGTTCTGGCCACTGATCAGAACTGTTCTGCCTAACTCAATGTGCCCTTCTGGGCTGCCGTAAGTCCCTGCTAGCTCACAGCAAGGTCCTGGGCACTAACCAGTGCAATATTGTTGCCTTGGTGTGCCCTCTTTGGCTGTTGTACGGCTCAGCTCTCTCCCAGCGAGCTGGCCTGTTATTTGCTGCCCCTGCTCTTGCTCTTTCAACCCTCAAATGGCCCCTGAAGTTGGCTGCCGAGTTCTGCCCTAGCTCCTCAGCAAAACACAGCCACTCTCCTCAGCTCCAGCGCCCTCCTTGAGCTCACTTGCTCAACTCACAAATGAGGAATTGTGCGTCCTTCACACCCTCAGCCCCTCTTTATCCTTCCATCAGCCTCCATCTTGCCTTGAGATGTGTACCCAACCCAGCGTTCAATGGCTCAAATTAAGGCGCCTCCTTTGGGCTGGACCCCACACTCCACTAAGTGGTGCGCCTCCTTAGACAGGGTCCCACAAAGCACTCAGCAGGGTGCCCCCTCTTCCTGGGCCCCACAATCCACTCAAGACTGAAATTTTTGTTGATTGCCTAAGTCAAACTTAGGCTAAGATAACTAAGGCTGATCTGGATAATTAGTGTGTCCATCAGCTAGCCTAGGACACCTACCGAGCTACAAAAAACTAACAGTTTGTTATGCATAAATGGTGGTGAAATTTATGCTCATTTGTTTATCCAGTGTTCATATACACAAGTGTTGAAATTAGTGCAGCTGCAAGAGCCATTCTCCGGGAGGATGGCATAAGACCCTAACTGAGATCTAGGGCCCCCAGTACACTCCTAGGGTTCTTGGTTTGGGACCAAGCAGATAGAGCCATGGCAAAAGACCCTAGTGAGGGCCCCCAGTGTATTTCTGGGGTTCTTGGTCAAGGACCAAGCAGTAAGTCCCTAGATGTGTTCTAGGGCCCCTAGATGTGTTCCAGGGAATCCTTGCTCGGTGCTTGAATTGATCCTTGGATGTGTTCCTTGGTGGTTGATGCCGTAATTCCCTAGATGTGTTCTAGGGCCCCTGGATGTGTTCCTTGGTGGTTGATGATGTAAGTCCCTAGATGTGTTCTAGGGCTCCTGGATGTGTTCCAGGGAATCCTTGCTTAAACGCTTGGGTTGATCCTTGGTCCTGTACCTTGGTGGATAAAAGACCCTAGATGTGTTCTAGGGCCCCTAGCTATGTTCTAGGGTATCCTAGTTTGGGACCAGGTGGTTATTGGTTGTGTACCAAGATGTGATGATGTGTGATCTTCTTCTTCTCTCCCGGGATGGTCCATGAGATCTAGGAGCAGCTAGAAGATGGACATGACCACATCATTGGTTTTTCCTCTTATGCAGGGATGATAAAAGCTTATAAGTTATCATGAGACATATGTGGATAGTTTGCCATTGAAGAAGACCCCTTCGACTTTGTCTTGTAGCCTTCCCTTGCTTGAATCTCGTTCTCCATCTTGCTTAAAGTGGTGTTGGTCTTTTATAAGTCACTTTGACTTATTTGACTTTCTAAATTAATATTTTTATTAATTAAAAATTTTATTTTTTTATTATTTTTTTTATTTTTAGGTTTTTAATTAAACCTAATCCTAACCCTTCCCAAACTATAAAAAGTAAGCTAGCCCTCACTCATTCTTACACACACTCACTCTCTTCTCATGGTCTGATTTTCTGTGGCTATCTTGTTCAGTTTGTTTTTAGGGGTACGGCCTCCTTGGAGCTTCCTCTCTTACTGATTTGAGGTGAGGCCTCCTTAGGCTTCTTCTTTTTGCTGGCTGGGAGCTTCATTTATGGTGTATGGTTCCCCCTTTGCTGGATGATGGTGCCACAGCCTTTCCCTCTTGCTGTGTTCGAGTGGAGCGGACCTTCCTCTAGTTGTTTAGGGTGTCACGGCCTTCCCTTGGTTCCTCTTCAAGCTGTTGTTGATTGCTTTAAGGCAGTCGCTTCCTCCTAGGCAGCCCTTGGCTCCTCTTCCTGTTGTTGTTGGTGTTATTTCTTGCTGCCCCTGATGTTTGTTTCCCACTACTTCTGTCTATCAGATTCAGTTGTAAGGGTTTAACAAGCCCTATGTTGCTATGGCACTACAGTTCACATTGGACAGCTTTTTGTTGAGCCTATATTGTTGTTTTGGGGGTTTTTGTATCAACGCTACTCTTGCCTGAGTTCTTCTTGGCAAACTGTTCACTTAAGATCATGATGAGATCAAACCCTTAAGGGTTTGATCCATGACCGTCATAGCTTTTCTGAGCATAAAGAAAGAGGACAGCTACATCAAGTACTTCTATTAATTGTTTTTGCTAAGATAAAGTTCAAATCTCATTGTGCTAATGTTTACTTCTACATCTAGTTCAGGTTAATATTCAAAAATGTTTTCTTTTGTTCATGATCAGTCCCAGTCAAACATTGGTTCTCCTTAGCATGTTCAGATTTGTATTTTATGTATTTAATCTACTTCAAAATCTTTGTTTTAAGTGTTGATCTTTATTTACAGTAGTGATCAAATTTAAAAAGATATTTTTGTTTTCACTTTCCCTAAAATTCTAACATGGCATCAGAGCTTTGTAGAAATTATTTGAGGTCCTATGAGGCTGCCATCTAAGGTCTGTCCTTGACCTTAGTATGGCTCTAAGTTTCAACTGTATGGTTGTCTTCTTTTGTTGTTTTAGGACAGCAAACAGTCATCCCACTTTTTGCTTAATGTTTTATAGGTTAAGTGCTCTTTTAAGGTGCCCTTGCAAGTGTCTTCTTATCTCAATGTTAGCACATGCAATATAACTTAAAACACATAACACTACCTCTAGATCTTGAACTTTAAAATGTTGATCTACACTTCTAAACATGCATAAATTTGACACAGGTATTTTTGGTTAACATGACCCTAGATAAAAAACCCCGGGGAAAACCAGTTTGGGATATTTGTCTATATAATGATGATTAAAGCAAGAGATACAACAAGTAATGAAATACAATGGAACTTGTATACATAGCAAGCTCCTCACGAGCCTTGCCACAAGAACCAGAGAAATAAGTACCCAAACTGTGGTGCACCCTCTCCTTTTGTTGCCCTATGTACTGAACTGAAGCGCCCTAGCTCATCAGTAACCCAATGAAGAAATCCCTCCACAGGAATGTCCTCTCATGTGCTGCCTCTCCATAGAAACTGTCAAAGCTCGAATCCTCCAAGCAGATCTGCTACCAGGTAGCTGCCAGTCCTCTCAACTCATGCGCCCTCCTCCAAGCAGAAATGATCACCATAAATAAACTGAGACTAAAGCTGGATATCTCTCACCATGAAAGCATATGCCCTCCCTCTAGCCTCCTCATGCATCAGACCTCATCTCGATTTGACAAGTCCTCCTCTCCCGGTGAGCAACTGAAGAAATCAAGTGTGCCCTCCTCTCTCAGATGCGCCCCTCCTCCATGAAAATGCTCCTGACCAAGAAAGGAAAGCTAAGACTCCATGGATAACCTCTCCATGCAAGCTCCAAGCTAACACAAACTCCTCCTCAAACTCTCAAGAGTTTTGCTCAAACCCTCATGAAGTGCGCCCCTCTCCTCCTCAAGATATGCACCCTCCTTCTCTTCTCCAAAAGTCTCAAGTGAAGAATTGAGTCTCCAAAATGCCTTTACCCTCTCTTTAGCCTCCTCATGCCAACCCTAAAAGATCAATGGCCTAGATTAGATCTAGCCAAGTCTAATCAATGGGTGAGATCTCATCCTAAAATCTCACTAAGGAAACCCACTTTCCTTAGTTGCTTTATGTCTATTAATTCACCCACATTGTGAATTAATTGTCACTTTATGACTTAAATGACATATTTCACTTTTGACTTGAAACTCCTAAGTTAAAGTGAAATTAGAATCATAAAGTAAAGTACAAGGGTAATAGTCTTCCCCCTTTGTGCTTAGAGACTCATAAGCACATGGGGACCACTTTCCAAGGTACCCAAATCTCAACAAGCTTAGGGCGTGAAAAGAGCTCAATAGTGGCACTTTTGAGCCTGCGTAGATCCACGTTTTAGGGTTTGTTTTGCAAATCAACAGTAAGACTATTACATAATCAGATCTTGAAATCAACATGGCTTCATCTTCAGTCAAAGCAGAAGATAGGCTTGAAGGGGCCTCCAACTTCAATGTTTGGAAGGCTAGGGTGTTTAATATCCTAGAAGAAGGTGACTTGGATGAGCTGGTTACCAAGGTGATAGAAGAACCCACTTCAAAACTGGAAGGGCAGCATATAAGAAGAGGCAGGCCAAAGCTAAGGGAATCATCTTTGACTTAGTTAAGGACAGCAGGATGCCCCTCATTGGCAGCATGATGCCCCTCATTGGCCATCTACGGACAGCTAAAGAATGCTTTGATGCCCTAGCAAATCTATATGAAAAGAAGGCTCCAACTCAGAAGAGGATATTGAAGAAACAACTACGTACATAAAAGATGGGTAAGGACGAATCTATCTCTGCCTTATTTTCTAAAATTGCCCAAACAAGAGATCAGCTTACAGCAATTGGAATTGCAGTGGATGATGATGACCTTGTACAAACAGCAATTGATGGTCTCCCTGACTCATGGGAGACATTTCTCTCTTTGATCAACAGAAGAGAAGTTCAACCCAGAGATTATGGCATGATTGCTTGGAAGAAGAGGGTAGACTTAAAAGCAGGAATGAACCCTCAACGGTAAGAGACCATGCTCTTTCAGTCAAAGCCAAGAGATGGAAGAAGTTTCCTCAGCACAAAGGCAAAGGTAAGAAACCCCAAGGTAAGCACTCTCACTTTCACTCTCATTTATCTAAAATAAGATGCTTTAACTGTAAAACGCTAGGTCATTATGCAAAAGACTGCAGGAACCCTCCTTCACAATTGAAGCAGAGAGGCACGTTCCATGCTTCAATTGCAACTGAGGAAGAAGAACCTCAAAGAAGAAGAACTAGGGTTGTTACTAAAGAGCAAGAACAATGTCGAGAATGTTATTTTGTCTCAGCACTCTCTGGCACTGTAACCAAGTCGAAAGAAGTTTGGTTAGTGGACAGCAGGGCCTCCAAACACATGACAGGCTTCAAACAGAATCTTGTAAATTATCGGGATAAGAAGTTCAATGTGAAGGTAGAATTGGGTGATGATGGCACCTATGACATCAAAGGGTTTGGATCAGCATCTTTTCAACTTCAGACAGGTAATGTATTTCATATCGATGAAATTCTTTATGTTCCTGGATTAAAGAAAAATCTTATCTCAGTTGCAGTGCTAGAAAGCAATGAGTACCCAGTAGCTTTCTCCAAAGGGAAGGCTCTTATGTGGCCCTCAAATGGGAGTTTGAGCTCAGCCATGACAATCGGGAACTCAAGAGGGTGGACTTTACAAAATCGTTGGTCAAGTTATTCAAGCATTGGCTCGCGAGATGATAAACCCCTGCGAGCTATAGCACAAAAGGTTTGGACATCTCGACTACAACGCTCTCCAAGGTTTGCAAAAGATGGTAACAGGTATGCCAGTTTTTTCATTTGAGCATAATAGTGTTTGTAGAGGCTGTGCTCTTGGTAAAAATACAAAGAAAGCCTACCCCCACAGTAATAGAAAAACTAGTGGCATTTTAGATCTTATTCATTCTGATCTTTGTGGACCTATGACTACTCCGTCAATGAATGGTTGTCTTTATTATATCATTTTTATTGATGATTATTCTCGTAAAACTTGGATTTATTTTTTGAAAACTAAATATGAATCTTTCAGTAAATTTCAAGATTTTAAGAATCTTGTTGAGAATCAGACAAGAGTTGACTGTGCCTTATAATCCTCGGCAGAATGGGTTGCAGAAAGAAAGAACAGGACGATTTGTGAAGCAGCAGAGCCATGATGTATGATCAGAATCTACTGTTCTCTCTTTGGGCCGAAGCTGCAAGCACTACAATCTATATTCAGAACAGGTGTCCTCATAAAGCCCTAGAAGAGAAAACTCTAGAAGAAGTCTTCACCGGTAAGAAGCCTTCAGTTGACCATTTGAGAATCTTTGGCAGTCCTGTCTACATTCACATACCTAAAGAAAAGAGGACTAAGTTAGAGCCCTCCGGAAAGAAAGGAACTTTTGTGGGATACAGTGAGACCTCAAAAGTGTATAGAATTTATGTACCGGGGAAAAAGTTCATTGAGGTCAGTGGATGAATGGGAACTCTGTCCTACGCAACCGTAATGTGAATCTCAGCCCAGAATATCAACTCTAATAATTAAGTGGATGAATGGGAACTCTCTCCTACGGAATGTGAATCTCAGCCCTTGGATGACAGTTTAAAGTTGGCTAGTTCACTGTTTGATATTATCTCTTATACTCATGTTTTCAGAGAATTAAACACGGTTGCAGATTTGCTACCAAAGGAAGGTCAAAGATTGGATGAAAGACAGTTGATACCAATGGAGACACAAGATGGGGTCACTTCTGTGACTATTTGGCATATCTGAAGCATGCTTCCTTTACTGCTTTGTCACAGTGCATACAGTTTCTTTTAGCTTTTTATTGATATGCATAGACAGCTATATGCATATGCTGAAAGCTTTTTGTAATAAGTTTTAAGGACTGTGGATGTTTAGTTATGATATAAAGCTCATACTACGGTTATATCTGAGGGGGTATCTACTACTGATGAGCTAAAAACTTCATGCTATTTTTGTTGAACATCATAGACGATTTATTTAGAAAGATATATGCTGGACAGTGCACTATGCACCTAAACAATGTAATTTTCATTCTATCTATGAATAAAAATTACATTTTTTTTTCTGTGGAAAAAAAAAACACTAATAAGCCATTATATATGCTGATGCCTGGGATCATCACTAAAAGCAGACACTATGCTTGTGTTGTAAGCCTGTAAACATGCAGCCATTCTTGACTTCAGCTTTTAGGTCACTGTATAATGTATATGTATTTCGCAAGGGGTGTTTTTCTGCTTCATTTCATTAATATATATTTATTTGGTCTAGTGTTCTGGGATATTTTTCCCCGAAACAAAAATGATAATCTAGATTCTATACCCATGTCTGAGTATTAGACAAGTGGCAAAGACAAGTTGCTGTCATAGCCGATAGCCAGGTTCAATTCCATATAATGTGCCTTGGACATAACTTTACTACAAGTTTGGCATATCGTGAATGAAAATAGCAGCACCAGGCCAAAAAAAGTAGCCATGTTTCTTCAACGCACAACACAACATTGGCATTTTCATCGACAGGAAATGTACCAGATCATTCGAACCTAAGCCCAATCATCTAGGTAGTTCAGTTTACCATGGATTCCCTCACTTCAGGTTGGTATGTACTATGAACTTCCATATATTCAGATTCAGGAATTCTATGATACAAAGTTTCTATCAAACAATAAATTGTTTATTCTTGGAATGATGTCACTCTGTTAGAATTGGAATCTGCTCTGGCAAAAATTACGAGCAGAAACAGAACATGGACATAAATCATGGTAAACCTAACTCCTGAGGTGCTCAATTACCCCTACACTTGTGTGGAATCGGCATCAAGAAAATAATAACCTTTGAATAAGACTGTAATAGTTTTATCGTCTTGCTGTCATGCATTCATACATTACATACATACAAATACAAATGCGTATATATATTACTAATGTGTGTATATAAATATACAAATGTGTGTGTATTCACACACAGGAAAATGTACCTTTCTGCCCTTGATCTCATCCTCCAGCTCATGAAACCTGTTATTAAGCCTACCGAACTTATTGATATTTTGCTGATCCTCCCATGTCACCTCAGTATCAACGGCTCCACCCTAAAAATTTTAAAATGAAAATAAAAAAAATGAATACCAAAAATTCCCAATATAGAAAAAACACATACCCACTTACAGCGCATTCAAGCCCTTTATGTCCTGTTGCCAAAAATTTAAACGCCTTTACAGATAAAATAATTCTATATGTTGAAACCAGAATAGCAACAATTAGGCCTGAGCTTACCTGTTGCATATTGGCTTTGGCCTGTTGAGTAATGCAGGAAAAGCAGAAATCTGATAAATATTAGAGGAGCCAAGAACAGGGCCCTCGCTCTGATACTTGTCCCTGTAAAATACACACAGAAAAATGTGTTTTTGAATCAATTCCAGAATTAGAGATATCTTGCTCGGAGGGGGAATCGCGTTGGAAAAATCCTGAAAAGACAAAGGGTATTAACCAGAGCTCAGAAGTGAAGAGTTCGGACGAGTTTTCAATATTCCAGAAATGCCACGCTATATTGGGTGACGCTTATAAGGGGATTAGAGTTGATGTTGTAGGATAGAAAATCTTGTTCTTGGTCCCAAATTTTTGCAAAGAATAGGTTGTTGTGTCCATGCTCGGACGGATAGTTTTAGCTATTAGTGAATGACTCATCTAATGGGAACTTAATTTTTAATTTTTATGGGTAACTATAGTTTAGCATAGGTTCAAGTTATTCTTTGTTTTATTGTTTTTTAAAGTATTGGTTAGCTCGGCAATGATGACATTGTTGATTGACGAGGAGATGGGGAGTGTTAACATGTTGATCATCAAACCTGATATCTATGACATCTATGACTTGCATTGACTGTAGTCACATCTTAACATGGGGAACATTAGTATATGTGTCATTTGCCTTTGTCCTTTGGGGTCCTTGCCTTGACGTCGACATTCTCTGCAAAGAACTCAAATTTGTCGTCGTCCATCTTCTGTTATTTTGGTCTCGACATTGGCAGTATATGTGAACAAGTTAATTTAGCAGGGACTATTGTAAGAGGGTGGGCAAGAATAGTGTTGAGGTAGTATAAGGCCCTAGCCTTGAATGGTTTTGGGCACCTCCATTGTATGATTACCTTGGTAGTCATTAACCAACATGGATGGACATGACAGAAGGTTGATGGCTAGAAGAGTCAATTTTGGGCACCCTTGCATGATGGCAAAGCACACCATGGACATATTGGAGCCCTTGCTCAAACTAGGTGCACTGCAGACCTTAGTAACACACACTAGTTGGATGCACCAAGAGGAGCTTGGAAAGGAACTTAGCAAGGAAAGGCAAAGTGGGGGTTATGACAGATGAGCTAATTCAATCTACAAGCATGACGGATGATGGACAAGATTGGCAGAGAGAGCTTAACTGGCTTGGGTGCTTGGGCTACATGAAAACCCAAGGAGTTGGGTAGTCCACACATAGGGGTTGTGACAAATGGAAGAGGCACCTTCAAGCACAAGCATCGATGGAGTGCAATCATGGGATGCACTCTTTGGGTGCATATCCACTGGGCACACATCTATTAGACACACTTGGACGCACTAGAGTGCAGTGAGATGAACTCAAGTGCAATTGGATACACTTGGATGTAGTTGGGCACACTTTGATGCACTTGGGTGCATTGTTGGGTGCACTTGTTGAGTGCAATTGAGCATTTGCAAACACATTTGTTGGATGTGAATGGTCGTCTGTCAAGAAGCCAAAGGGAAGCAAGTTTACGGATGACACTTGGGTCCACCTTAGAGTGAAGGGACAAGGCAAGTCTCGTATAAAAGGAGGATGTGTTATGCACCAAACATCCAAATAACATAAAAAGAAAAAGAGAAGTAATTGTGTGCCTTAAGAATGAGAGAAGAATGAGTGTGAAGCCTCGTCTAGGGGGCAACCTCCTTTTACAATAAAACAAGTGTACAAGAAGAGATGATTTCTAAAACTATGTCTCCTTGGTATATATAGGAGACAAAG
>ML782691.1:127947-145769 GCA_009831015.1 Picea engelmannii | reverse complement strand
TCGTGAGAAAGCTTGCGACGCACTCTTCACGATCATGTCATTTTCACTGAGTTTTGGGAACTTTGAATTTTTGCCCTTTCTCTATCTGTTGGAGCCATTATGAGCATTCTGAATTGCCTCTGTGAGTTATGAGTTATTCTTAGCCTTCTCTGGATCCTTTTTGGATCACGCCTTCCCACTGAGATATTTTGGACCACCAAAATCTTTCATCAATCACCTGGTAAGTGAGGGAAAAGTCCCCTCACTTTGTCCTTCTTGATTCACTTTGTCTTGCTTGGATGTGTGCCTTTTAAGCCTACTCAAAGATAATCAACACCACCCCTGCGTGAATTCCTTGTCCTCATGTCCAGGATGATATCCTCATGTATCTCATCCAAGTACTCATGTGCAACCTCATCAATTGATGGTATCGAAACTTCTTCATCTTGATCCATGATCATGGGAGGCTCAAAAAGTTTCAAGTTCTCAATGTTCACAACTGAGTAAATCTGCATATAAGGTGGAAGATCCAAATGAAAAGCATCGGTACCACTTTTCTCCAAGATAGTGAAGGGACCACAACGAATGGGCTTGAGTTTCTCGCCTTCACCCTTCAATCTCTCATTGTTGATGTGAAGCCATACTTGGTCTCCAACCTGGAACTGATGATCAACCATGTGCTTCTCATGCCGAGCCTTATACTATGCTTGAATTTTCTCCAACTGTTCCTTGACTGCCTGGTGTATCTATTGAATCCTCTAGATGAACTTGAGGGCTCTGTCCTTTGTTCATTCTTCATTTACATTGACATCTCTCATGTACATCGAGTCCAAAGGAACCTTTGGTAGGTACCCAAAACATGTCTCAAAAGGTGAACTCTGAGTGGATGAATGTAAAGCTCGGTTGTACGCATGTTGTAAATAGGGTATATGTTCATCCCATACCTTGGGACGCTTGCTGCAGTAGCCTCAAAGCAAAAGTACCAATGTTCGGTTTACCACCTTTGTCTGTCCGTCGATTTGTGGATGGAAAGCAGTGATCCTCTTCAATTTGGTGTCCATCATTCTCCACAAGCTAGTCCAAAAGTCCCTAAGGAATCGAGTATCTTGATCCGAGATGATAGATGTGGGTAATCGAAAGTGAACCCAAACATGTTGAAAGAAGAGATTAGCAGTCTGCTCAGCAGTGATCTACTTTTTACAAGGCATCAAGATACACATCTTGCTGAACCTATCCACTACAACATACAAATAATCATGACCCCCTTTGGTCATTGGTAACCCCCCTACAAAATCCATGGAGATACTTTCCCATGGATGGGATGGAACAGGAAGTGGTGAGTATAGCCCCAGTTTTCTATTAGTGGGCTTACAAGTAGAACACATCACACAATCCTTTACATATTTAGTTACAATTGATTTCATTTGAGGCCAGTAACAAAACCTTTGCAAATGAGCCATAGTTTTCCCTACCCCAAAATGCCCAGACACAAGAGAAGTATGAGCTTCTCATATTACATGGACTTGTTCACTTGTAGGAATACATAGCTTTCCAAGATGGTAGAGTAACTTTCCCTGCAGACAATAGTTCTCTACCTGTGCACCAAGGGTTAGCTTCGTATATACTTCTTTAAAATCTTTATCGATGGCATATTGTTCTATATAGCTATCATGAGATAAAGAAGCATTCTTCAAAATAATAGAAGTAGCAATAGGAGGTCTAAAAAGCATATAAGCTACCTTGTTATACTTGATCACCAAGTGAAACAGTTGTAGAAAACCCATCCACCTATAGTGTTGAGATTGTTGCAATTTGGTCTGTGCTTGAAGATATTGTAAGGGTTGGTGATCTGTATGTATGATTGTTTCCTTCCCTAACAAGTAGTGCTTCCATTTCTTTACACTCTGGACTAATGCATAAAACTCTTTATCATATGTAGGATAGTTAACAACAACTTGGTTAAAATGTTCAGAGTGGTAACAGATAGGCTTACAATATTGCATTAGTATTGCACCCATGGCGTATCCGTTGGCATCTGTCTTGATCTCAAAAGGTTGTTGAAGATTCGACAGTGCTAATACTGGTGTGGTACTGATGTTTCCCTTCAAAGTGTCAAAAGATTTTTGTTGCTTTCCTTCCCACTAAAACGTGTTCTTCACACTGGTTAAGGCATGCAGAGGAGCTGCTATGAAGGAGAAGTTGGGAATGAATCTCCTCCAATACTGGACTATACCTAAGAAGCTTTGAACTTTGGTTACACTTTTTGGCTTAGGCTAATTTACAATTACATCACCTTTGGAAGGGTCAATTTCCAATTGTCCTCCTCCTACAATATGACCTAAGTATACAAGTGCAGTCTTGCCAAATTCACATTTAGACAACTTTACATACACCTTTTCCCTTTGAAAAGTATCAAATACTTGCTTTATATGCCTCACATGCTCATCCCAAGTCCCGCTAAAAACAAGAATGTCGTCTAAATATACAATCACAAAGTCATCTATGAAAGGCCTGAATACATCATTCATCACACGCATGAAAGTTACCGGAGCATTACAAAGCCCAAACGGCATAACCAACCACTCAAACAATTCTTGTTTGGTTTTAAAGACAGTTTTCCATGCATCTTGTTTTGCAACTCTGATTTGATGATATCCACTGCGCAAATCCAACTTAGTGAAATAGACAACATTCTTCAATTAATCAAGTAAATCATCTATTAGAGGAAGAGGGTATCGATTTTTCATCGTGATTTTATTTAAGGCCCGATAATCGACACACATTCGCCATGTGCCATCTTTCTTTAGCACCATCACGATCGGAGAACCACAAGGAGATGAACTGGGCCTAATGACCCCTTGATCCAATAAGCCCTGTACCTGCTTCTTGACCTATGTCATCTCCACAACTGATATCTTGTACATGCCCACATTAGGAAGAGGATAATCTTGTTGAAGATGTATCTCATGTTGGATTTCTCTCTTACGAGGTGATCCATCTGGTTCCTGAAAAATATCATCATACTTAGAAGAAAATATAAATTAATTCCTTTTTATGAGATGGATCACACCCTTGGAAAGCATCGGATGTCCCGGTATCTTTCTCTCTGACGACCATGAGTACATATCTTTTATTAGTGTTTATAAGTCTTTTCATTTGACCTGGACTAACAAGTGTTGTATTTACCCTCATGTTGTGAGCTCTAACAATATATTCCACTCCCCCCTTAGTAAGGTGGTATTTGTTCTCATGACAAAAGAAGTTTGCTTTTCTATCATAAATATAAGGACTTCCCAACACTATGCCACATATATCAAGTGGTACAACATCTAAATCCACTTCATCAATCGATTTTGAAGCAATAGCAAATCCGATCCTACATTGTTTGGTGACATTAAGCTTTTCTTTGTCACATACCCAACCAAGAGGATAAGGTTTCGTTTCAAGACCCATTTTTTTGACAAGTGCTTCAGATATTAAGTTTACTTGGGAACCTGGATCAAATAATGTATCTATCTTAGTATGTTTAGATACAACTCTTATGTGAAATAACCCATTCCTCTTTCATTCATCAACATAAGGTTCATCATTGGAACTAGAACTAGCATGAAGAGAATCTTTCCCTTGTACTCCAACCGTTGTGATCTTTTCTTCATCTCATGAATCATAACCAAGATCTTGTTGTATCGTAGCAATGGTCTTTGTCTTCCCCTTTCCACCGAATTGTTTCGGTTTCTTTTCCGGATGCATTTTCCAACAGTGTTCTTCATCGTGACTGCTCTTCTTGCAATGAGTGCAAGATGGCTTTCCTCCTTCTCTCATCAATGTAGTGGTCTTCTTGTCCTTCCGTTTAAACTTCTTAAAAGTCTTTTGTGGGAAATTGGAAGGTTTCTTTGTGGGATCTTCTTGAACATGTTCCCCCCTGTTCTCAAGGTGAGTGGCTTGCACACAAACTTCGTCAAGACTAGCAGGGTTAAACAAGAGAAAAGTATGTCGAATATAACTGTGAAGTGCGCTGATATACTTCATTAAAGTCTCATAAGAATCCAAAGGAATGTTCAATGCAAGAGCTTTCTTCCTAAATTATTTTGTGAAACTTTGTACAGTTTGTCCTTTACTTTGCCTTACAGTTTGCCATTCCATCATTGCTTTATGTAAATATCCTAATGGATAAAATTGCTTCCTTATCGCTGATTTAAATTCTGACCATAAGGAAAGAAGCTTACCAATCTTACTTATGTCCTGAAGCTTGCTCTCTCACCATAGTAGAGCGGTGACTTCCAATCGAAGAGAAACCAGTTGCACTTTGACTTCCTCTTCATCAATATGCTGGACACGACAATACACTTCAACCTGTTGGATCCAATTATATAGCTTTTCAGGATTAGCATCTCCATTAAACATAGGTAAAGCAAATTTTACATCAAGCTTTAATAATGGTTTCTTGAAAGAGGCTTTATGGCTAAAATGATGAGAATGATGAGAATGCTTAGAGGAAGAAGAACTGGAACTCGAAGGTGAAGAYGGAGGCTCGGGAGGATCTCCTCCAGCCCCTTGGCTTACAGAAGCATCATCATCTACATGTGCTTCATTTTTCTTCCCTTTCTTCTTCATCCTCTTCTCATAATCTCCATACATTCGCTCAACCATTTCTGACATGCGATAAAAAGACCATGTGAAAGTTTTTCTCATGTTCATCACGCTTGTCCTCTTCTGCCATTTTATTCCTTTTGGATACACAACCAACTTCGGGACTGAAAGTCTTAAGAGTCCCTTCAYGATGTTTATGCTTGGCCCTAGTAAGCATTCACACTCAACAATTCAAGTCAAATATGATTGCTCTGATACCAACATGATCTGAGATCTTTTCATCGTGACTTATAAAGAATCGTATTAAATGAGCATAAATTAAAGTGCACCATTAAATAAGGGAAAACTTAAAAATGAAGAGACATAAGCATCATATCTGAACACAAAAACTTGATAACGGAGTTCGTCCCTAGTGGACTATATCTTCGGGTCCTGCTCTCAAATGGGTAGCCTCTTTCATTAACTCAACAAAAGAATTTGGCAAATACATGAATATACCTCGTTCTACGATCAAGCTACAAAAATAATGCTCAGATTAGAAAACAGACATCACCACTAGATTCGTGGTGTCGAATTACCCAAAAATGTCGGTCTCCACGCTCTGATCCGACTCTGGCACTCCTAGGCCCAAGAACAATTCTGTATCGGTTTTTGTGCCCTCTGCAACCTGCAATTATGATAGTTTTGTCTCGAAATCCATGCCCACAAGTCTGTACGGTCCGCGCCTCCCCCGGCTCTGGGTAGATTGTACCTTTTAAATAATAAGTGGCATCCATGGCGCATTGGTTATGGGCAGAGTTGTAAAGGCGTTGGGTATTGCGAAGGTTCCGAGGTCGAATCCCACTGGACTCCATTTTGAATGTTGGTTATATATATCCATTGCCCCGCTAAGTTTAGCATACTTCGCTAGAGGTTCTTCCAACGACCATTAAAATTGGCGTGGTCTGCCAGATTTGGCAAACCCACCATATTTTTAAAACGAAATTCGTTCACGAGTTAATATTGGGAATTTTTTGGGTGCCACGTGTCGCCCGATGATTGGGACACATGGTGCCCACCGATAGGTCCACCTATATGTTGACGTTGTTGCCCCTTCATTCTGTAATGACACGGGGCGCTTCCTGGGTGGTGCCACGTGGCGTCGCTTGGGGGTGCCATGTGGCACTTTTCTACTTGTCCACATGGACCTCTAAAAATCCCATTGGCGTGTGACACGTGGTAGCCTCTGGTGCTGCCACGTGGCATGCTAACATCAACAACCCGTATAATGACATCACCCTGCCATGTCAGTTGGTGACATCAACAATATGGATGATGATGTGGCCCCCTGCTGACTGGCCCTGTTTGACCGCAGATATCTTTCAAACCATAACTTCGTTTGATGAGTCGTTTGTGTTGTTAGAAATATTGCGACACGCTCTTCACGATCATGTTGTTTTCACTGAGTTTTGGGAACTTTGAATTTTTGCACTTTCTCTGTCTGTTGGAGCCATTCTGAGCGTTATGAGTTGCCTCTGTGAGTTTTGAGTTATTCTTAGCCTTCTTTGGATCCTTTTTGGATTAGATATGGACTAGGGGGTTTGTAGTGGGTTTAGAGATGGGAAAGAGAACCCAACATTTGGTATTTTAGTGCTTGCAGTTTTTGGTTCATGTTTTTTTGTACAGGCCAAATGAATACATTTTCCCTATTTGAAACCCATATATTATATGGAACATGGTAGTCCCAAACTTCCCAAAATAAGATTTGGGTTTCTCATATTTAAAATGTGTTGTTGGCTCAAGAATCCCAAAATGGAAATTTCAGGAGCAATATTTTGGATTTGTAGGTCGTTGACAACTTTTTAGATGCATGCCTCATGTTTGTATATTTTTTTGGATTTGCTCCGATCACTACAAGGAGAACACCTTGTAGCGGAGGTTTTTATGAAATCTCCATGAAAAATTTGTCCCTTATCTGTTTATAGTGGAGGCGGGCAACTAGATTTTTTTGTGAAGGTTTTTACATTGGTGCACCTCAATCGTCCCAACGTATCAGTGCGATCACAAACATAACACCCCAATGCTATCACAAACATAACGCCCGAGTGCTTAACAAATAAAGCGCACCAATAACTGTTATTAATATAAAATGTTAAGATATCATTTTTATTTTTAAAAAATAAAATGCATAACGGTGCTCCATGATAAACTAAGTGCACCAATACACATATAAAGGGCACACCGAATCAGGTTAGAGCAATTGGTTATTCGATTAAAAAAAAAAAAAAAACTTTTCTCGTTGCACTTAAAAACCCCTAGAGCTCCTGTGCGTCTACAATTGCGGTGCACTGAAAAATATCAATGGTGTGCTTAATAGTACTATAGCCTCAAGTTTTTTAATATATACCCAAAAATCCAACCGGTGTGTTACTCATACCAGCACACATCGTTTTGTCCAACTTTATGGCACACCGTTATAGGGTAAAATAAAAAACGTGTACCAGTGCGTTGAAGTACTAAAGAACGCATCGATGCATCTTACTGTCAGGTGCACCATGATAGGGTAAAATAAAAATAAAAATTACCAAACTGAATTTTATTATTACATTTCCTTCTGTACTTCCAACCTCTCACACAAGCACCAATGCTCACCCTCCTTCTACAACCCCCACATTTGTAGTGCTCTACAGTGTTTCTTCCTCGGTTCGCCTATAGATTCCAAACATTTTCCAATTTTGAAAAAAAGTTGAAAATTTCATTTTTCCTCTACGGGCCAACCATGCCTCCATTGGTGAGAAGAGACCAAGTAAATTGTTTGTTACCTCATTCTAATTTTCATCGGATTAAAATTTAAAATTTGCCTTAAATTTGACATTTTTATCATTTATATAAAAAAAAATTGTGCAGTGCACCTCATATGTTTAGATCACCCTATATGCGGTGCATCCTGTGAATTTATTGGAAGCACCACACAGGAGCGTCATGTGAGTTTATAAGAAGCACCACACAGGTGTGTCCTACAAATTTACAGGAAGCACCACTAGCGATGCATATAAAACTACACCATGCATCGTTAAACAATGAGCATTGCACATCGAAATGGGGGTGTGCATTATCGATGTCTTTGTCTTAGAAGAGACACCATCTTTGCAAAAAACCCACGATGAATTCTAAAAAATTAAACGCATCGGTGCCCTTCACCAAAATGAACACCTCATGATCAGTGTGTTATAAAATACAACACACTGCTAAAAATACACACCGAGGCTCTAAGAAACATGGAGCCTCGGACTTACCGATGCATATCGTTTTATATGAGGCACCACAAACTAGTGTGTTACATGGAATAATCCACATTGATTCACATGTTGGCTCGATCGGGGAGTTCTAGGGTTCACGAGGCTTGGCAACAAATACCCCATAGGGATAACATATTCAATCTCCAAGGACTGAAGAAGGTTTCACCCAAGACGCCATGAGAATCACATAGACCATAGGTTTCATGCAAGGTGCAAAGGAAGGGAACACACATGAAACATTCACTATATAACTATGCAATCATTCATAACTATCACGAGATTACTGTGTAGCGTAATACAAAGCCAATAGACATTCAAATCATTACTCATACAATGTAGAGATAAATGTGCTTCAACCTTTAGTCATTAAATTCAAAGGAATTTAGATACAATTCCATGCACAGAGGCTGAAGCCTTTTCAGGATGCATTCACAGCAAAACAAAGACACACCATGTGCTTAGATCTACTTTCTTTCTCATTTTCACACATAATATATTTGAACATGGCCATAATTGATACAAAAGCCAAATTGGATCTCCAACTCATCTACAACTCTTCCATCTGATCTATATTACTCTCTTAGTGAACAAAAACCCAACCCCTACATAACCACATGCATTCCCCTGAACTCTAGTGGAGCGTGGAAACCATAACAAACTTGCTAGCTCACCCTTAACCTCGACCATAACTAGTCGAGTTGTTACAAAAATTCTTATAAATATTATTGAATATATTTGAGGATTCGACCTACATGTGATCTCTTCAAGTCCTTGTGTGTTGTACAAAATGGGTTGGCATACACAGTAGATCCTAGGTTGGCGCAAGTGTTGAAACCTGGCGTTGTGCGATGCATCTTCTTGTGTGTGTGCATAGTGATGACTTGTAACACACATGCAGTGTTCAAACCCTTAGGGTGCCAACAGGCCCACAAAACTATTAGTTGACTCGTCCTCGAGCCAATGACATTACTTACAACTTGACAGAGGAGATTAGCAACACCGTCTTGAGGAGTTCCTTGATGAATTCTTTGAAATGGCCATCAACCTCGTCAAAAAAATTTGTCAACTCCTTCATATTATTGCAAAAATCCTCGACATCACCTAGTGTGATTGTCGGTGATGTAAGGTTGATCTACTCCCCTAGTTTTACGATTGGGGCTACCACTGCTTGCGCATATGCAAGTTTTGGGTAATGTAGTTGGCCTTTGTCTACTATGTTGAGCATGATGTCGGAAATATTTTGTTGTTCAATGCGGGCCAATGCAATCTCCCAAGCTTAGCTAGAATTTGGGGGCATTCTGGAGGAGTGTCCAAAGTTTGAAGCTATATTTGACCACCTCAAAGAAATTTGCAATGCGCACGCTTGGCCCTTTTTCAATTCCTCTTCTACAACTACAATTCGTTGATGGAGCCCCCCTTCTTAGAGTTGGGGAGTGTGCTTCAACTTTTCCTAAAGTTCTAGATTCTATTTTTTTAGGTACTGGACTCTTTCCTTCACTTTACCGAGTTTGCTTAATGCAGGGAGGTCCAAATTGTCGTCGGTCATACTGGGGACTTGCGCATAAACTTTGTCAACTACATTGATCGATATTATGTGTGTACTGACTTCTATTGTGTGGATTTATTTTATCTCCTTATGTGCAACTTCGATTTCATTGTGGGAAAGTATCTCCTAGTCATGCTTATGTTGAGTTTCACGATGCGCCATGGGTTCTTGATCATGCTTCTGTTGCAATTCTGCGTAGGACTAGTTGAGTACCTGGTGCATGTCCCCTGGTTCATTCATAATCTCTGCTATATAAGTTTGCAAGTCATGTGAAGGAACCTATCTGAACTAGAGATCAGAGTAAGGTAATAGCTTAGGATATGCGAAAGTGGATGACTCAATAGTTATGACTGCCAACATGCTGAAGCACAACACTCTCCTCTGGGTATTGTTGCACGGTGATGTAGCACCTATCATGTGTTTTGTGACTCTTTGCTCTTGTGCTTGGGAAGTGGGGTTGGTCATTGGTGCAATCTCAAGCATGCGACAAAGTTCATCCAACTTCTATGATGATTCTCTATTTAGTATTTGCCTCACAACCAAATCGGCCTAGATTTCCTTAACAAGGCCTGAGACTGGTGCAAAAGTATGCCTTGGGTCCTGCTCTATAGTGTTGGTGTCAATCCCCTTTTCTTTGCTTTAATCAGAAAACACCATATGCCTGACAGAGTCTGAAGGGATTTCCTCTTTGATGGGAAGGCATCTGATATGTTGTGGTGGAGTCAGACTGTGCTTTTGTTCGCTAGACTCGGGGCATGGACTTAGCTTGAGTGGTGCATGTTGTTTCTTTGCAGGTGGATTCTTCTATAGGGTTGTTTGCGTTTGCTTCCGCTTGATCCCCTTCCCTTTTTTGAAATCCTTGGCTACCTCTGCATGCATATGTAGACCCGTTGGTCCTTTTCCTTTTACTTGGGCTATCTCAGCCTATTGTTGCTCTCCCACGTGTTCCTTGTTTTTCTATTGGGAACTCTCTACCCTTTTCCCCTTCTGTTTCCTGTTATTCCTTGTCTCTAACTGCTCGAGTTCGTCATCCGATGTGGGCTAAAATTTGGCTGGCCCTTCTACGATGACCAATAGAATGTCTTCCTCGGTGATGCAGAAAGGG
Source organism: Picea engelmannii (assembly GCA_009831015.1). Lineage (NCBI taxonomy): Eukaryota > Viridiplantae > Streptophyta > Pinopsida > Pinales > Pinaceae > Picea > Picea engelmannii. The sequence goes on along the minus strand of ML782691.1, from coordinate 135,271 downwards.
AGCATCCCAGTTTTGGCCTTCAAATCTATGATGTGGTGGATGAAAACATTATGAAACGTACATGTAAACTGGAGATAGTCGTCATACATGTCCATGATCTTGCACAGTATACAAAGTCCTTGCATATAGCTTGGACCAATTCTGTGTACCATCGCTGCAACGATGCGTTAATTGCGGCCTCGAGCTTCTTGTCCTTGTTGTGTTGCAACACTAGGAACTTGGGTGTTGGGAAGGATTCCGAGCCTGCTACATCGTATTTATGGCCCTGTGGCAGTTTTCATAGTATCATGGCTAATATGAGTAAGATCCGGCTATAATGGAATTCCTTGTCGAGGTCTTGCATCTCTAGGTAGTCTTGGATAAATTCATTCAGTAAGTATCTTTCCCAAGCCATTATAACTCCTTCAACGCATCATTTCACAACGAATATTACCCCTATTGGGTACTCATCCTTGCGACACTTGTGCAATAATTTGAAGGTCAGTATATGTGTGGTGAAACTCTATTGTTGTTTATCTCTACAATTACCACTCCTCTTGACCCTCTGCATGTTTCTTACTTTGTGTACACCTCCTCGTACGTTGCATCCTTAGCCTTTAGTGCTTTAACCAGATCATATCCTTCTATAGGAAGGCATAAGACTAGGCTCATCACGTCGACATCGACTAGGTATGGCTTATCTAGCCAGAGGAACCCACCATGCAATCTACTAAGTGAGAATAAGATGCATGCATTGATGGATGGGCTTCGACCAAAATGGGAGGAGTCCACTAATGTCAGTATCCTTGATTTTTTGAGGGGCTCGACCCATTTCTGGGTGACCACTCATTGTTTTCCTTCTACCCCCCGAATCACTTATGTGTACGCATTGAAGCACAACTCCATGAATTACACCTCATCTTGTATGTTTTGATTTATATATCTCATCTAGGGAACCTTGCCGACCCGAAGGCCTATAAAACTTGCATTAGTCAATATTTTTGGCTCTGACACATGTTGTTCCTTGACCGCCTAGACTTTCTTTTGTGCTTTGGGTTTGCTAGTGGAAGCTATTCTCCTCGATGATTGATTAGTGCCTCTAATTTGTTGTTTTGTCATCTCCCACTTGGGAGATTTGCTCTGGTGTTATTGTGGCAACCATGCCTTAGATGGGCTACCTGTACTGAGTGTGTGTCATGAATTTTCTCACACTGTAATGCTCTTTGCGATCCGTTGATCTGCTCTCAGCTCTCAACTCTATAGTCGGATTGCTCTGTGATCATAATGAATAAAGGTAGCGCTTTTGAACGTTAAATACTCAGGGCGTGACTTCCCCTCTATGATACGCGACTGCCAAGTTATCCCTGGAGGTCTATACGTCTCGTTAATGGCGATCGGTGGTCTACCTTTCTGCCATAATTTCTATGTGCCACGAGGAATAATTGTCATAATCGATTTTGGTTCCCCATGTTGTCGACACATGTCATATTGCTAACCACCTACTTCTTTGTCGTCGTATTCGTCTGAGTCTTGGTAGATAATTGTCATGTCCCGCTATTCCATCCTTTGGTTTGTACTTGGAAATTTATACCTTAATCTCCTCAGAATCTTCAAAATCCATTCTCGAGTACGACCCGATGTGTCCTACTTTATCACGCCAACTTGTCTATTCCACCTACTTATTACCTCCAGTATGACTAATCTACCTAAGTCCTATTCTATTGCACACAGTGCCTGTCTACTACGCACTCTCGTCTCACGTAGGGTATGTCATCACAAAGCATTCGACCTTGGCAGGTTGCGATGCTTCTTTAGTTGAATTTTATTCATTAGCCCCTGCCATGGCTATTTGTCAGGTTTTGTTGATTGTACATTGCTAGCCAAACTATTGTAACAACCTTGGTATGGTTCCAACTTCAACATGCATCATTGATGCGGTGGTTTGGAGTTTGCCACTGGCTTGTGGTGCACGTAGGAAACTGTCTACATGGTGTCCTTGGGTCTCTTATGAACATATTGTGCACTAGGAATATCCTTGGTTTCCCAACGCCTTTCACATAAACAAATGTGCTCTTGAGGATCTTCAGTACCCTTGTATCGGTTCATCAATTCAAAATTGATCGTAGGTTGGAACCTGATTTTGATATACTCGACCACCTACGCCCATTCTTGTAGATCTGTGTGGTGCATTTCCCACCAACGTGCAAGTGTTCCTTTGAATACTGCCTCCGTGGCCTGTATCCTTTCGATCTCTGACACCAACTCTATTGTTTGTGCCATAAATGTATCTATCGAGCTTGTTTTTTCAAACCTTGATATGTCGCACAACTATGATCCGTTCTAGCGCACAACTTTGGTTATTTGTGCACATCTCCAAGTTGATACTTCATATAGTTGTTCTATCATCTTTCCATATCATCCTATGAATATGTGTCATAGGACTTAACACTTCTCCAGCTCAGTTCACCATTGGCTATCAGATTCTCATAATCCTCCTTGTGTCATGTAATATTGTATATGTTTTCTATGATCTAACTCTGCACATCCTCATTCATGGGCTCGTTATATATATCGCCCTCATTTGGGTCCAATGGTACAATAACGCGCAAGGGGTTTGTCTCAAAGGACATTTGTCATTGCTTCAAGTTTAGTATGACATTGTTATCAAATGCCCAATCAATACCAAGTAGAGCTAGATAAGGGTATGAGTCATCCATGATCTCAATCACCTCAAAGTCTGCTTTAGTCTTTGCCCCGTCAATATTCACTTCCACTTGCTCTAGCCTAGAAATAAATTAGATTCTGTATTGATTGGAAAGCCTAAGTTGAATCGAGGATCACACCAAATTTGGTTTACCCATCAAATCCCATGATTTATTTGGCAATATGTTCACATCGAAACCCAGGTCCAACATGACACCATCCATCTCATACCTTCCAAGCTTAGTTGTCATCTTAAATTCCCTCTCTGTGAGATTCCTTATGCTTACATGGTGCACATCTTGTTTTGACAGTGGGGCATAAATCAAAAAATTGTTCTACCCTTCTTCTATGCATCTTGTCATCATGTGGGTAAGTTTCTTTGTAGCTACAGGGTCATCCAACATCTTAAGAAAATAATGCAGGAAGTCACTTACTTGGGTTTTTTATTCAGTCTTGGCATAAGTGTTGTGTTGTGTTCCCTCTTGCACCACGCGTCGTAATTCCTCACGCGTGCATTCTTCTTCTAATCCCTTTGTGCTACATGTTTTGATTCCTTACGCAAGCGGGCTTCTTCCAACACCATTTGCATTGTGCGTTGCAGTTCTTCGCACAATAGGGGCTTCCTCTAACACCCTCTACGTAATGTGCCTCACTTTAGAAATCTTCACGTGTGTTGTCTTCCTCCAGTGCCTTCTGGGCTTCGCGTAGGAATTGATTTTGTTGTGCAGCATCAAATTTAAGAGATGTTTGCACTACTTTTATGATCTTTTATTCTACATTATGACTCAAACTTTCTCCTCATTCCAAGTCGGTTCTCGTAGGAATGACTCCTCAGGTTACTTCTCGTACATCCACTTCTTCTTTCGACTTTTGGTTTTTGTGCAGCTTTGCAGTCCACATATTGCAATGTTCCTTCTTCTCTTCCCATTTGGCTAAAAGCTTTAGACAATCCTCTATGACATGGTCTGTGCTATGGCAATATCCACACAGTGCACACAGTTTGGTACATACTTGTGATAAGTGGCCTATCTCACCACAGTTAAAATAGGTAGGTGGTCTTCCTCCACCATCACCATGTCCTATTCCTCATCCTCTTTCATTTCCTCCTCGCTACCGTGCTTAGTAGCATCCTCTATCAAATCCTCCACAATATCCACCATTATGTTTTTCTTGGCCCTAGAAAGCATCTATGATGTGTTCTTGCATTAGCTATAGTGACCGACATTTTCTCACATCATGTCCCATGGATTTTCAAAACTCACATAATGGAGTGTGCGTGGTCTTTTGATACTTTTGCAGTGTGGGGCAATGGGAGGTATGCGATTCCATTGTTGAAATATTCATACCACTTCATTTGTGGTCCCATTGGAAATGGATTCGACACACCCGTCATTGTGTAATTCCCCAACATAGGAGACTCGTTTCTATGGTGACCTTCGACATGACACATGGTACACCACACATTCTCATGCATTGCTTTAGGCTTCACCATATCTTGCAATTTCATAGTGAGGGTCGTGAGTTGAGAATGTACCTATGCTAGTCCTCTCGATGTCTCACCACCTCTCGATGTGGATTCTAACTGCATTGTAATTTCCATGACCTTTGCTTGGGTTTTCACCTTCTGTTGGGTGAGTGGGACTCTAAGATGTCGTAGGACTCCAACAATAAATCATTCTCAATGTTGGACGTCTTGGAGTTGAAATGTCAGTTTATCCAACAAAATCTTGAATCATTGGTCACAATCCCACAAAGTTTTTTTGGCTAGCTGCTTGATCTCTTTGATCTCTGTTATACACTGTGATTTTGAATTAGGGTTTTGAAATTCCCTAAGTAAATCTCTCTTTATCTCCATAAGGGACATTGCTTGTCCCACTGACGCGGTATCCTTGTACTTCATGTACCTTGTCAGAGCTTTATCTCTTAATGTGGTTTCTAGCCGTGCAATCTTGGATGGTTCATTTATGACTCTCTTCACAGACCATATAGATTCAGATGTGAACCAATGTTGTTCGCCATCGTCTCTTCCCATCCCATGAAATGCGACAAGTCTGAGGGTTGAGTCTTGGTTCTCCATACTCAATCTAGAACTGCGTCTTCCTGACTGACTACTGCTTGTTGTTGATGATATTGATGCTCTCTCTTGTGAAGGATTGTTGACTTCATCTTCTCCTTCACTCGTCTCTTCTTCTACTTCTCTTACCTCTCCTCATTATTTGGTTCTTTCTTTTTTATGACAAATGCATAAGGGAGGTGGTTCAAAGAGGGGGTTCCTCCATACTCTCTTGTCTTCTATGGTGAGGGATTTGCAAAGGCTTCCTATCTCTAACTACAAAATCATGCTCATAATCGCTAGGGCCTCTGCTCCTTCTTGGAGGGCTCCATCATTGTCATCTACTTCATTGGCACTACTACTCTACACCCCATCTTCCTCTTATATGACCACAATTCTCAGTAACCAAGGGGATATGACTTATTTTTCCTCAATCCTTCTCCCACTACTTCTGGTATCCTCTCTTGATACCTCTATCCGAATACCGTGTCTCTTCGACGACCTTTCTTCTTCTGTGCTTCTCTCTGGTGCAGATCTTTCTTCTCCACACCCTTCTGGTGTGGGTTCTCTTATTTTCATCTTAGATCTGATTACTCATTCATCACCCCTTGCTTTCATTTCTCAACTTCTCTACTCGACTTGCCTCCTTAGCTAAATTCTTCTTGCGTATCTCTTAGCTCTTTTCCTCTTCTACTCTTTTGGATCCATTCTCTTCTCATCTCATTACATCTTCTTTTGGATCCCTGCTGCTGGATCCACTTTCTCGTTCCTCTTTTCTTCTTCCCCCTTCTTTCCACCCCCCTCTCTATGCACGAGGGTTTATTGAGCCATCCTATCAGACTCCATGTGCGTCATTCCCTTTTCTATAAACATATTTTTCCATAGAGAGATTTATTCCAATAATCTCCTTCTTGGGCCGACTGCAAATTTTCTTTTAGCACTATTGAAAGACTCACTGCATTCAATAACAAACTCAACAATATACCCTTCTTTCACTTGCTCAAACCATAACTCAATAGCTCTAGCCCACTTATTATCCACATATACCAACCTATTGACCACATCTTGGTCCCATACCAATGATTCTTGGGGGGGGCATACATAGTTAATCTTTGTCTGTCTCTTTATCCACTCATGCAGTAAACAAGGAAACTCAATAAAAAAAAATTAATGTAAATTTGTATAGATGTGTCTTTGTTTCAAGTGTTCGAGGTTGATCTGCAGGTTCTTGGACTCTCGTTGTGCGAACTCATCTTCCTTCTCAGAGAGCCAGTCTTGTATCTCCTTCTTGGAAGGTTTCCACCTCATTTCCTTCCTTCAACATGTAGCACAAAACCTTAAAGTCTCGACAATGGAACCAATTGTTGGCTCAATCAAGGGGGTTTCAGACCCAAGGTTTGTAAGTCATGGCCAACAAATACCCCATAGGTGTTAGCATATTCTATCTTCAAGGATTGAAGAAGGTATCACCTGAGACGCCATGAGAATCATAGAGACCATAAGTTTCATGCAAGGTGCGAAAAAAGGGAACATACAAGAAACATTCATTATATAACTATGCAATAATTCATAACTATCATGAGATTACTGTGTAGCATAGTGCAAAGCCAATAGACATTCAAATCATTACTCATAAGATGTAGAGATAAATATGCTTCAAGATTTATTCATGAAACTCGAAGGCATTCAGATACAATTCCATGCATAGAGGATGAAGCCTTTTCAGTATGCATTCACAAAAAAATAGAGACACGCAATGCACTCAAATCTACTTTCTCTCTTATTTTCACACACAATATCTTTGAACATAGCCATACTTGATACAAAAATTGAATTAGAGCTCTGACTTATCTACAACTTTTCCATCCGATTTCTATTGCTCTCGTAGTGAACAAAAATCAAACCCTTACATAACCACATGCATTCCCCTTAATTCCAGTGGGGCGTGGAAATCATAACAAACTTGCCAACTCACCCTTAACCTTGACCATGACCAGTTGGGTTGTTACAAAAATGGTTACAATGACATTCAAATATCTTTGAGAATTCGACCTACATGCGATATCTTTAATTCCTTGTGCGCAATACAAAATAGGTTGGCGCGCGTAATAGATCTTGGGTTGGCACAGGTGTTGAAACTTGGTGTTGTGCGATGTATATTCTTAGGCACGCGCACAATGTTTACTTGTGGCACACACATAGTATTCAAACCCTTAGGGTGACAACGACACCACATCGTACTACACATATAAACAATTATCATATGGGTGTGTTTAATGACTAACGTAGCACATGTGCACCATATAACATGGAGCACCATGAAATTTGTGAACATGGAGCATTGAACTTACCAATGCACCTTAACAGTGTGTATCGTATTAGATGAAGCACTGCAAACCGATGTGTTATAATGAATAACTCACACTAGTTCACAATATCACATCACAAATATAAAAATTAGCACATCAATGTGTTTAATGACTTAAGTAGCACCAGTACACCAAATAACATAGAGCACCAGAGACAATACTTGGTATCTGATAAAGCACACCATTCACGGTGTGTATGATTTATAATTTTAGTTTGTTT
>ML782691.1:101419-116926 GCA_009831015.1 Picea engelmannii | reverse complement strand
GGACATAAGTCACTTTTTCTTGGAAAACACAAGGGGCCATGGAAAAACCAAAGCAAATTACTTTCCAATTGTTGATAGGTTCCAGATGTAAGTAGAGGGTTGAGACAAGCATGAAAACCCAAGCCATATTTACATTATTTCCCTCCCACACAGGGATGTAGATCACCAAAATAGGCACTCGAACCACATGTAGTGCCATGAATGGAAACTTAATCATGTTCAGACCTATGACCATCCACATCATACCCTCTTACTCCCTTTGTTGCCTCCGTCGAGTCTGGCCGGTGTGGATCATGTTTCCTTGCGCGTGGAGAGAAGTTTGTTGAAGATAAGGTCGATAGATATGTGTACACATGCATGGATTGGAGGATGGAGTCGGTACCCACAACACTCTCATTCGCAATGTTGGCATGCCCACCGATCACCTGATTCGGGAGAATTTTAATATACACAATTTGCTTTAAACAACTTTATAATTTTTTTCTCTGCCACCAACTTTATGAATCTCCTCATAAGGAAATGTAAGTATTAGATTTGGTTAGTGAAGAAAATAATTAATCGTTAAGGTTAAAAAATATTAATTAAATTCAATTAATATTTAAATATATAAAAATATTAATAAAACTCAATAACTAAAATAAACAAAAGTCCCTGTGTAGATGTTATAGGACTTAGCCCCCATCTTTGATGTAATGATTGCATCTAACATGGGTGCAGATGCATCAATATATTCACAATAATCAAAAGGATTTTATTGTTGCGTTAGCATGCACTCTAATGTTAAATGGTGATTTTGTTATCACTTGTCACTTCTTCTTTTTGTAAGTGTATTAATTTTCCATGAGTTATATGATGGTTTCCTTGTTCTTTTTAGGAAATAAATCTTTGTTTTCCATGGTAACAACTTGGCTAGTAAAATTTGGATTGTTACTTTATCAATGAAAACCTAAAATATAATAAAAATTTCCTTAATTGTGACTAGGCTCTAGAAAAGACTCTCTTAGAATTTCCATTTCCTTCCTATATTGACACTTATTTCAAGGAGAGTGTAGAAATAATTATTAATATAAGTTTAGAAAACAAAAGGATGGAATGGAATAGGTGAAGGTCATGATAGTTTCACTAATTAAGGTTGAGAATTCCATCCATGTTGGTAATGCCAACACCACAAGTGTGATTCCACAACTCACAGATGTTGTAATAAATTATTTTGTTGGAATTTCCCTTAGAAGTGCCATCAAAGTAAGTATATATTTATTTTAATTTTGAGTTTTTCAACGATAAAAAATTTAAGGTTTGATTTTTTAATATCATAATTTTTTAAAATAAAATATAATTCAAAATATATCTTTACTATTGTATTATATGAATGCATCATAAGCTTTATGATATCTCAATTAATGCTTAGTAATTCAAAAGTTAACATAAACATATGTTAATATAATACAACATAAATTTGTTAGCCCGGTGGGTTAGCTCGAGTGGTTGAGTGTCGTTGTTTGCTTGAATGAGGTTCCAGGGTCAAATCCCTGGCTAGGAGCCTATTTAGGGCCTCACTTGACGTCCCCACCAGGTTAGGCTCATAATCAGGCTGAACGGTTTACCCCGTTTACCATCCACAAAATGTGGGGAAGTACCCGGGGGTTTCCCATGCTGTATTCCCAGGGAAAAAAATACAACATAAATTTGATATAATAAATAATAAATATGGCAATAAAAAATATATCAAAACCACATTTTATGCTTGTACTATATAATGTATTTTCAATATGATGGTTGCAAATGGTTGTTAACTTTTCATATCCAACATTATAAATTGAAGTAAAAAAATACAATTGTTCAATTATAGATACCCATAATAAAATGACACATCCACAATATAAATGCAGAAAAAAAATATTTACGTATCACTCTTCATTGCCATCACCCATATTATCTTCCTCGCTTGGCATTATAACATTGTTGCTCTCAAAAACATTTTTTTTTTTTATCTCAAATCATGTCTCAGTATGAACCACCAATCCCCATCCAACACATCTGGGTTAAAAAACACTTGGTTGTAGTGTTTTGGGAAAACATACGGCTCCTTAGTTTCAACCCACATTTTATTAGAGTTAATACATATTATCCCACTATCACAATATTCCTTTACATTTCTCCGGTCGAAGGTATCCCACCACTTGCAACTAAAACTAACACATTGAAAAGATGAGAAGTCCACTTACATGATCTCTTGTATCTTTGCAATGTAACCTAACTTACCCTCCAATAGGTTTTGATCATGGTGGCTAGCACAACTAGATTGGTTGAACTTGACCTCCACTCCACAATCTTGTGTGATGTGTCCATCATCGACATCCTCGGTGCGAAAATGATTTCCATATGCCCACATAGATGGGGACAAATGCACCTATAAAAATGTGAACAAAAGACAATGTCATATGTCTAATAACCCAAAAATTAATAAAAATATAATACATGTTACAATTCAAATGTGTAATATTATAAATTGAACGTGGTACTCATAGAAGTTATTATAGAATTGATGCACCCGATCCCTATGTTTGATGCATCAAGCTCTTCTCCACGTGGGTAACGACCAGACACACCATATTTCTCTGTAATCTGGTTAGCCACCCAACTGTTCAAATAGATTTTTGGCAAGTTTTCTTTTAAATGATCGGGATAAGGCATGCTTTTACCATTCAACCATCTGAATGTTTTCTTGTCTCTATCCTATTTCCTTCTTCTCTCTTCATACAATGTGACCCATTGTTGCATTTCCTCCATGTTGTAAAGAATGAATTTATTGATGGCATCAATTTCTAAATTTGCTGATGTATACAAGAATTCAAAATGAATAGTTTGAGATAAAATATATATTATCAAATTCAGTGTAAGCAATGGCTCTGTACAAATTTGACAAAAGATTAGTGACTTACTCTTTATTGTGCACCTTTCCATTCACTTGGAGAAACTCCCCTTCCCTTTTGTCCTCATCCCATTGTTCATCCCAAACCACTACCCCCGGTGTGTCATTAATTTGTTTGATGTACTCACTGACATAATAGAATGACTTGTATACTATGTATCCCTCTGCCATAGAGCCCTTTGCTTTTTCACTATGTCGATCAAAGCCCTTCAATTTTTTCATGCACCTCTCTAAGAAGAACATCCAATGACATAAGGGCACCCAAACTAATTCAATCTCATAAGGTAGGCGAATTAGAATATGGACTTGCAAGTCCATAAAACTTGTGGGTAGTTCCTTTTGAAACATACAAACAATCTTCACTATCTCTCGACACCACCATGGAATGATACCCATATGAATCTCCTTTAATGTGATTGATCCGAAAAATACTTAGATGCTTATTAATATTTTAATACATAAGAAACATCTACTTGTTATTCGAAATAAAATGATCCCTTGATTGTATGCAAATTACATGTGAAGTACTTATCTAACCAAATCCACTTTAATGATAAAATGGCTTGCAAATAATTGAGCACAATAGAACAACAATAATGAAAATCGCATACACAAGTTTGATAACGGAGTTCACCCAATTTGGGCTACCTCTTCGGGTCCACTTCCAATAGAGACATTCTTTATTAATGCTGAAATGCTTGTGTTTTACAATGACATGTTTACACGTTGCTCAGATGTAAAAATGGAGTGCATCCTTGGATTCCTTGTGAAAAATCATACAAAATGAGTATAAAGTTCTCAGAATTACGTTAAGGGACCTCTTGACATGATTTATGGAGTAGCCTCAAAACTTATGTACCCTCGGGCATGGATTACGAGACTAAACTCTGCATAAAATAATGTGTACAATCCTTGGTCCGCACGCCCATTAAATAGGGCGCAGGCTCTTAACCACCCTCCAGATTCCACATGACCCCTTAACTATTATTTAGGGTGTATTTGTAACCAACTAGACTTAGAGGACTGTTGGTTAGTGGATTTTGTTAGGTCATTGACATAGTTGGCGGGTCGAGGTTCTATTCCCACCGTCTGCAAGTTGTTTTTGTTATAACTATATATATGCTATATATAGCCTGAAGTCAACTGCCAACAAATCATGTGACACATCACTTACTACGTCACCTGTACTATCATGTGCCACGTGTCACCCTTGCAGTGGTGACATGTGTCACCCTTTTACCCATGTGGATTTTGACCTTTGATCTGGTTCGACTAGAACTTTGACTATTGATAACTTTTGTATACAAACTCCGTTCAAGGTGAAATTTGCATCGTTAGAAAGCTATCGCTGGGATCTATGCATTGATGGTGTTTTTCAAGAGAATTTGGGATAGTTTAATTTTGATCATTTCTGAACCATTATGTACCTCTATGGATGTTCCAAATCCTTCTGGACCTCTGTGAGCATTCCTGGATCCTCTTGGATCATTCCTCCCCATTGGAAGCCTTTTGGAACACCAAAAGTTTTGATTACTCAACAACTAAGTGAGGGTAGAGTTCCCTCACCCTTCCGATCTCCATCCATTTTTCCTTAATTGGTTTTACCCCTTTAATATCAACTTGAAGATACTCCACATCACCTCACTGTGAAGTTCTAATTCTTCTGTCAAGAATAACATCTTCTTGTAGCTCGTCCAAATATTTTGGAGAAAAATCATTAATTGTTGGAACTTGAATACTTTCATCTTCATCCATAATCATAGAAGGCTCATAAAACTTCAAATTATCAACATTTACCATTGAATACATTTGCATGTAGGTTGGTAAATCTAGACGAAAGACATTAGTACCAATCTTTTCCAAGATCCTGAATGGACCATACTGGATTGGTCTTAGATTTTTACCTTCACATTTCATTCTATCCTTGCTGATATGTAACCATACTTGATCATCGACTTCAAACTGATGATCTACCCAATGTTTGTCATGCCTTCCCTTATATTTGGCTTGGCGCTTCTCCAATTTTTCCTGTACTACTTTATGTTCCTGTTGAATATTTTGAATGAACCTTTTAGCTTTATCTATATCATCATGTCTATCTTCTTTACCTGCTTCTCCAAAAACAAATTCCATAGGTGATTTAGGTAAGTACCCCAAACATACTTCAAAAGGTTTTTTTTAGTAGATGCATGGCATGATTTTAGGCATGTTGTATATAAGGTAACTGTTCATCCAATAACTTAGGATGCTTGTTGCAGTATCCTCGAAGTAGATGTACCATTGTTATGTTTACCACCTCTGTCTGTCCATCTGACTGTGGATGGAAAGTTGTGCTCTTCTTCAACTTAGTTTCCATTAGCTCTCATAAATGAGACCAAAACTTTCCCAAAAAGCGAGAGTCTCAATATGATATAATAGATGTAGGAAGTCCAAAATGAACCCATACATTAACAAAGAACATATGTGTTGTCTCTTAAGTTGTGACTTGTTTCTTGAATGGCATCAAAATACATATCTTGTTGAATCTCTCCACCACGACATACAAATAATCATGACCTGTCCTAGACATCAACAAACCCCCTACAAAGTGCATGGAGATACTTTCCCATGGCTCAGAAGGTACTGGAAGTGGCGTATATAATATTAGCGTTTTGTTGCCAAACTTACTTGTGGCACACATAACACACCCTTTGATATACTTGGAAACCGATTCATTCATTCGAGGACAATAACACTATCTCTGTAATTGTGCAACTATCTTACCAACCCCGAAATGACCAGAGATGAGAGATGTATGAGCTTATGTGATTACATTCACTCTTTCATCTCTTGGTATACATAGTTTTCCAAGATGATATAATAAACTATCATGCATGTAATAATCTGACTGTTGATTGCTGTGAGTTAATGCATCATATACTTCTTTAAAATCATCATCCTTAGCATATCGTTCAACATAAATTTCATGTGCTAAAGGATTATACCTGAGTATTGTGGATGCATTAATTACTGGTCTTGACAACATATATGTAACCTTGTTATGAATACCCTTCTTATACTTGATTACCAAATGAAACTATTGTAGAAAACCCATCCACCTGAAGTGTCGTGATTGTCATATCTTGGTGTGTGATTGCAAATACTGTAATGGCTGATGATCAGTGTGAATTATTGTCTCCTTCCCCATTAAGTGATGCTTCCATTTCTTAACACTCTGTACCAGTGCATACAATTCCTTATCATATGTTGGATAGTTAATCACAACTTGAGTGAAAGTCTTTGAATGATAACATATAGGTTTACATCGTTGCATCAAGACTGCTCCTATGGCATATCTGCTTGCGTAAGTTTGAATCTCAAATGGATGTTGTAGAACTGACAGTGCCAAAACTGGTGCGGTGCTTATCTTTTCCTTCAATGTATCAAAGGGTTTCTATTGCTTGCCTTCCCATTGAAATACTTATTTAACACTTGTTAATGCATGTAGAGGTGTTTCTATGTATGAGAAATTAGCAATGAATTTTCTCCAGTACTGTACTGCTCCTAAGAAGCTCATGACTTTGGTGGAAGTAGTTGGCTTGGGCAATTTTTCAATGACTTCTACCTTTGCGGGATCTATCTTTAGCTGACCATTCCCTACAATGTATTCCAAATATACCAGGGAATTTTTTCCAAATTCACATTTAGATAAATCGATATACAATTTCTCCTTCTTCAAGATTTCTAAGACTGTCTTGAAATGATTTATATTGTCTTTCAATCTTCAACTAAAGATCAATATGTCGTCTGAATAAAATATAACAAAATTATCTATGTAGGGTCTGAGCACATTATTCATTACTCTCATAAATGTTGTTGGTGCATTACATAACCCAAATGGCATAACCAACCATTCGAACAAGCCTTGCTTGGTTTTGAAATTAGTTTTCCATATGTCGCCTTCTTCAATTATGATACGATGGTAACCACTTCTCAAATCTATTTTAGTGAAATACAAAAAATTCTTTAATTGATCTAATAAATAATCAATTATGGGAAGAGGATAACAGTTCTTTATCATAATCTTGTTCAGGGCTTGAAAATCAATATACATCATCCATGCACCATATTTCTTCGAAACTAATTGATGCAACCCCCTTTCTCTCCCAGGGGTTACTCGACCTCTCGGTCTAGGATTGTTCAAATACCTGAGCTGGATAAGCTCTTCGGGGTTCTGTTAGCCCCCAAATCAATTGTACACATGCCCCTTTCTCACCTCAGGCGTAGGTCATATGGAACCTGCAGACCCTTTTTCTTAGAGCTCTTTAAAATTTTAAAGTTGACAGGCACTATCTCCTTCTGCTAGGTCCCTCTCCTCATATGACCTCGAGCTGTGAGCCGGGGCTAAACCCTAAAGCGCTTCAGAACTTCGGGCTTCTTCCTTTTTCACAATAACAAACTCCTTTTCCCCCGAACTCCAAACTTACCCGAGTGAGATCTATGGCTCGCGCTCCTCTGGCATCCGACGACTGTGATTTCTTTGGAAATTCGGGCTTCGGTTCTTTTGAACGCACCTGACCACTTTTTCCCCAAACTCTGAATCGAAAAAATCACTTGACTAGATCTACAGTCCGCGCTCTCCTGAAAGCCAAGGACTGCGACCTACTTTGCAACTTCGACATTCAGGAGCTTTTGTTCCTCCTACCTCTATTCCTCCCGAATAACAAACCATCAAAGCGTTGATCGAACGCCACGTGTCTTGTTCCAATGGACGACCAAGATTGCTTCAGCTCTCGAATCTTTGGGAATTCTCCACCCAGACTTACCTCTGTCCTTCCAGAGTGCTATTCCTCCAGATATGTTGCCATGCCTCCACTGACAATCAACGACCAAGCTCTATTTTGCAACTTCGGGCTTCGAGAGTTTTGCACACTCCTCTCCCAGTTTTCCACAAAGTGATCTTCTTCCGAAGCATGCGAATCTACGCCACGTGTCGCTTCCATATCCCACTGTCTAGATTTCTTTGCCCTTCGTGACTTCAACAATTTTTCTTCCACTCCACGCAGATCTTGGTGAGCTTTATATCCCAGACCTTTTGATCTTTCGCCACTTGTCCCTCCGGACGATGGACGGTTCTGATTCACTTCAGAACTTTGGGACTTCAACGAGTCCTCACTCCTTGCACATAAAAAGGGTTAAAGTCCCGTGCGTTTACCTGGATCCAACGATTGTTGATCCTTGGTGCCCAGATCCAATGGCTGGGATCTGCTCTCCTCCTTGGTGTGCTCCTGCTATCTGGACGTAGGATTCAATGGTATGGATCTCTTCTTGCAGCTCGATCCAACGACTATTTTCGCTCTTCCTCCCGAGCTTCTATTTTCTCCTGAATTTGAAGAATTTATGATAGTCAAAGCCTGGGGACTTTGATCCTCGTAAGAGCTTGGCTTCTTTGAGTCTTGTCCGTGCTTCTAAAAACACCATCTCTCCCAAGATTTGGGACTCGTAACAAGTCCTTCGGTGCACGCCTTGCACTAAATCTCCTTAGTTTTCGAACTTGAAGCAATTTCGTCTCTGGCGCACACCTTACGCTCTACGTGCAAACTTGCACTGTCTTTCCAATTTGAACCTGTAAAGGTCCTTGACCTCCGCTCGCTATGCAGGGTCACTATGCCCACTTGCACTATCTTTATCAAACCTTGCAGTTTATCAGATTTCCAAGAGACACAACACTTGTGCTTCCCTTGAAAGGATTTATGTGCCCTCCTAACAATTAACGTTCGTCCTCCTGAGCTTGTAAATCGAAACCACTTTACCTCTGGCGCAATCCTTGTGCTTGAATGAGCCTTCAAATGGATTTAGACTTTCAACACTTTGTCTAATTGTTGGCCTAGTGCACTCCTTACACAAGTCTTCCTCCTGAATCCTGATCTATTTTAGGTTTACCAACGCACTCCTTGTGTTCGCTCAATGCACACCTTGCAGAGCTTCTTCCTCTAGAGTGTTCAACAATTTTGGTTCCTTCAACTTCTCCAACATTTTAGAATGTGTTGGTACTGTGTACTCTTTGCACCTACTCAAAGCACTCCTTGTTGAGCTTACATAGTGTTCAATAACTTCGTGGGTGTCTTCTCCTTGACACTCTTCTCACAGAACTCGAAGCAGAGTTCTACTGTGCACACTTGTACCTGGTCAATGCCCACCTGGCAGAGCTCTACAGAGTGTTCAACAACTCTGTCTTATGTGCCTTCTCTCGCACATAATTCCTCCTCCAAGGTATTCAATAACCTTGAGGCTCCTCTCTGAGTCTATAAATGTTCTGGTGTGCCCACCTGACACGTTCTACTCTGAACTCGAAGCAGAGTTCAGATATGCACTCCTTGCATTGGATCACAGAGTTTCCAATACTTTGTCATGCACTCCTTGCATTTAACCTAAAAGAACACAAAATAATTCAACAAACTCACAAAGATAGATAAGTTTATATTCCTCCTGTAGATGAAACCTATCTCATACATCTACAACATACATTCATAAACACACACATATAATCATTCATAAAACACATAAACACATAAAAAACTCATAGGCAGGAAAAACTGCTCTTTGTATTAATATGAATGTTTGTTTACAATGTGTACAAAAGCCCAGACTACAACAGAGTCTCAACTCTCTCCTCTCCTTGGATTACAATGATTTACAATCAACCTTCAACAACCTTTATTGGGCATACTCTACAATGATTTATATAAGAGGGGCTCATCAAGATTTTCATCCAACTACACTTAGTGGTCTCTAATCACGATTACAACGCCTATCTACTGAGGTAGATTACATTGAATGAAAAATCTAGTCCGAATCGGATCGAGATCAGCCTACAGCTAGCCATCAAAGGCGAATCTAACTACTTCCTATACAAAGGCATCAACTCGACTCTTCCAACCTTACAAGATTTAATTTCTTTTAATTACATTGAATTTTTAAAATGAGAGGGCTGGCGCCTCTCCCCTTCTTGAATCCGTACTAATTTGTTGAATAGTTGGCGCTTTGCTGAGGTGGAGTGATGCTCCTGCATCATACTCAACTTCTGGGAAAATCAAGAGCTCCTGCTCATGGCTCCCTCTGCTCCATTGTTGAAATCTCCCTAGATCCTAAAATCTCCATTGGAGTTGTCCTCCTGCTCCTCTTACATGTTGTTGCTTCTTCCTTGCCGCTATTGCAAGATTTCTTCTACTTATCTTCCCCTTTTTGATCCTGTGTTTATCTCGACATCAACCTTCTTATCTCCTCTACTACCTCCTCCAACTATTCTGCTAGCTGGCTCCTTCTTTACAGACTACTCTATTGCATCTCCTCATGCTGATAAAAGGGCAGATGAACCTGATCGCCCATGCTAGCTTCATCTCATGTGGCCTTGACTTGCCACTTCCCTACAGACTCAGATTCTGCATTCTCCTCACTAAACTTTTGTTCAACTATATCCTATGACAGATTGACTTCTGTCAGCTCACCTGTTGGTACAACTCCAACTTCCTCCAATTTCTCCTCAAGCTGGTATGCTCCTTCTCTTTGCATGACTGCACCCTGGCAGTCCTTCTCTGGTTATGGATTGTTCAACCAATCCTCCAACATATCCAAGTCCATCTCCCACTGAGTGAGAAACTCAACTACATGCTCCTCTTTTTTTACTAGGGAAAACATCAGTGCCTACTCCTCCTCCTCCTCCTCCTCTATGAAAGTCACAACTGGCTGTCCTTTCTCTTCTATTACACCTGAACATTGTGCACTGGCCTCTGTTGGGATAATTGGCAGTAATATCTGAATTCCCCCAATGATTAGAATGCTCCTCTGATCATCCTCCATCAACACTCCTTGCTGATCTAAACTCTTCTTTGAGCTCATGATACTTTCAAACAATCTCTCTTCATCTCCCTTGCCCACCTGGCAATATGGGATTCCACTTCTGCCCTTCTGGTAGTCTATGAGATCAACTGATCTCATCTCGTTGCCCACCCAACAATCTGAATTTTCATCAATTCCCTCTTGGCAGTTCATGAGATCCTCCATTGATCTCATCTCATTTCCCACTTGGCAATTTCAAAAATTCATCTATGCCCTCCTGGTAGTCTATGAGATCAACTGATGATCTCTTCTCCTCCTCATCATTAAGACTCTCTCCGCTCTCGGGTTCACAAATGTAAATCACTTTCTCTATGTCACTGAGGGTTTCAACTTCCCTCAACCACCTCCTCAACTGTTGTTGCTACCTTCTAGCAAAAGTTTTTTGGACATACCATTTTGCTCTCTGCTTCATTGGCCATTCATACCTCCAATGTACCTGGGACTCTTGCTAGATCCTCAGGGTTAGCCTCTCCATTTATCCTCTAATCTCCTCGAGATATTTATCCATCTCTGCTTTACTTTTATGCTGGTAGTATCTTTCTCGACCTCTCCTATGGGTTTGAATAACCATTTTCACCTTTGCCTGCCCTCCTGGAAAGTCTGTGGATTACCCTGCAACTGAGAGCACCTCCAGCTTCTCCTGCAACCCACCTAGTTGTCTATTTGACTATTGCAAACGTGTAATGATCCTTCACACAGAGCATCGATACTTTGTCTCCTCCTTCACCTTCTATCTACAAACGAAAATTTAAGCTTCTAATACCATCTAATGGTACCAGACTATCTTCTTTGTCTCCTCCTTCCTACAGAAATAAAATTTGTGGCTATGATACCACTTGATGGTATCAGACAAAACCTTTTCCTAGGCTCTGATACCACTTGATGCAACACCCATTCTCTCCCAGGGGTTGCTAGACCTCCCAGTCTAGGATTGTTCAAATACCTGAGCTGGATCAACTCTTCGAGACTCTACTAGCTCCCAAATCAATTCTACACAGGCCCCTTTCTCACCTCAAGCGTAGGTCATATGAAACTCGCGGTCCCTTTTTCTTAGCGCTCTTTAAAATTTTTAAACTGATGGGCACTAGCTCCTTCTGTTAGGCCCCTCTCCTCATATGACCTCGGGCTGTGACCCAGGGCTAAACTCTAAGGTACTTCAGAACTTCGGTCTTCGGTCTTTTTCACAGCAGCAAACTCCTTTTCCCCCGAACTCTGAACCGACGACCTTACCCGGGGGAGATCTACGGCTCACCCTCCTCTAGCATCCGACGACTGTGATTTCTTCGGAAATTCAAGCTTCAACACTTTTGAACGCACCTGACCTCTTTTTCCCCGAACTCAGAATCGACGAAATCACTTGAACTAGATCTATGGTCCACGCTCTCCGGATAGCCGACGACTGTGATCTACTTCTGGGCTTCAACGTTCGAGATTTTTCGTTCCTTCTACCTCTGTTCCTCCCGAATAGTGAACCAACAAAGAACTGATCGAACACCACGTGTCCTGTTCCAATGGACGACCAAGATTTCTTTGACTCCCGACTCTTTGGGAATTCTCCGCCCAGACTTACCTCTGTCCTTCCAGAGTGTTATTCCTCCAGATCTGATGCCACGCGTCCCCTGGAAATCAACAACTGAGATCTATTTCGCAACTTCGGGAGTTTTGCACACTCCTCTCCCACTTTTCCCTGAAGTTCTCTTCTTCCGAAGCATGTGGATCTTCACCATGTGTCCCTTCTAGATCCCACGGTCTTGATTTCTTCACCCTTCACGACTTCAACGATTTTGCTTATTCTCCACGCAGATCTCCTGGACCTTCTGATCTTTCGCCACCTATCCCTCCGAACGAATGACGATTTTGATTCACTTTAGAACTTTGGGACATCAGCGAGTCCTCACTCCTTGCACATAAAAAGGGTTAAAGTCTCATGCACTTACCTAGATCCAACAACTGTTGATCCTTCGCGCCAGATCTAATGGCTAGGATCTACTCTCCTCCTATCTGGATGTAGGATTCAATAGTCCAGATCTATTCTTGCAGCTTGATCCAACAACTATTGTCGCTCTTCCTCCCGATTTTCTACTTTCTCCCGAATTGGAAGAATTTACGATAGTCAAAGCCTGTGGCCTTTGATCCTCCTGTGAGCCCGACTTCTTTGAGTCTCATTCGCGCTTCTAAAAATGCTATCTCTCTCGATCTTTGGGACTTGAAACAATTTCGTCGGCACATGCCTTGCGCTAACTCTCATGAGTTTTTGAACTTGAAGCAAGTTCATCTTTGACGCACAACTTACGCTCTACGTGCAAACTTGCACTGTCTTTCCAATTTGAACCTGTAAAGGTCCTTGACCTATGCTCTCTATGCAGGGTCACTATGCACACTTGCACTATCTTTCCCGAGCCTTGCAGTTGCTTGTCTTTCCAAGGGACTCGACCCTTCTGCTTCCCTTAAAAGTATTTTTGCACCCTCCTGACACTTAACGTTCATACTCTTGAGCTTGTAAAGCGAAACCAATTTACCTCTGGCGCACTCCTTTCGCTTGACTGAGCCTTCAAATGGCTTTAGAATTTCAACACTTTGTCTAAGTGTTGGCCTAGTGCACTCCTTGCATAGGTCTTCCTTCTGAATCTTGTTCTCTTTTAGGTTTACCAACGCACTCCTTGCGTTACCTCAATGCATACCTTGCAGAGCTTCTTCCCCCCAGAGTGTTCAACAACTCTTGTTCCTTCAACTTATCCAACACTTCAGAATGTGTTGGTCCTGTGCACTCTTTGCACCTACTCAAAGCACTCCTTGCTGAGCTTATAGAGTGTTCAGTAACTCCGTGGGTGTCTTCTCCTTGACACTCTTATCACAAAACTCGAAGTAGATTTCTCCTGTGCACACTTGCACCTGCTCAATGCCCACCTGACAAAGCTCTACAGAGTGTTCAACAACTCTGTCTTTTGTGCCTTGGTTTTGTAATCTAGGGCATTTCTCTAACTACTTCTTTTTTACTGACTTTGACAAGGTTATCTCATGCATGATGTAGTTAGTCCAACTAGATCAATATGCACAATTTCCAATGGTCTTGTCATTGAATATTCTTTTGATTTAAACTTGGTCTTTGTTTGCTTTCCTTGTTGACAATGCTTGCATAAAGTGTTGGTTGGTTTTGTAATCTAGGGAATTTCTCTAACTACTTCTTTTTTACTGACTTTGACAAGGTTATCTCATGCATGTAACTAATTTTGAGTGAGTGTTCAACTACTGCTCAGATACTGGTAGACGTCGGGATCTCCTCTTCCTTGGAAGGGGAGATCTTGTCAAGGATCAAAGATTCAAATACTCCTCCAGAAACAATTGAAGATTCAACATCTGAAGAATTCTGCATATTTGATGACGAACAATCATTCGAATAGGAGATCGAGGAAGATGAAGAGGAGTTAAAGCATGATCTGAGTGAGGAAAATCGCGCCTACGAAAGCCTTATTGAACAATGGTTCCAGGTAACTACTCAATTAGATCAGTCTTTTTGTTTTTACTTAGTTAGTTTGCTGTTACAACGACTAGATTCATTCACTCTCATATATTTTCACTTTTCATTCAAGAAATTTCCACTGAACATATTGATGTTATTGCTACGTGGGTGGCTACACTGGATTTTTAATTACACGTAACTAATTTTTAATTCTAATTAGCATAAAGTAGGTAGATTTTTCATTTTTTTTTTTTTTTTAGAATAAGTATGTTGTCCTCTGTGCTTCGAGTGATCGCGAGGATCAGAAAATATGGATGATTTGGATTTCAAGAATGAATGTTTTAACGTGCTTAACAGTAAATCACAATAAAACCAATTTTACATGCTGTTACAGCATGCTAAAACAGTGAAATTTTTGCTGTTACAGCATGTTGAAACAGTGAAATTTTTACATGCTGTTACAACATGCTGAAACAATGAATTTTTTATTTTACATGCTATTACAACATGCTGAAACAATATTTTTTTTTTTTTGCTATAACAGTGATCTGCAAACAATAAAACAATAGTGGCATTAGGATAAAGATAAAACAAAACGATAATAATAATAATAATAATAAAAGCTCTGCAACAGGCTGAAACAAATGGTTGAAACTGTGTCCCGTTTATTGAATTGCATTTTCTCGCCTTCGTAAACCTGCAAATCAAACCTTGAACTCAGACCTGCAAATAAAACACATCCAAACATCAGAACTGGTCCGTGAATCCATGTGAATGATCTTTTGCACTCTTACAAACTGAAATTGTAAATCCCATGCTGAAACAGTGACGTTTTGCTATAACAGTGGTTGAACTGTCCCACGATTGAATTGTATCTTCTTGGTTTGGTTTATTTCTAGTTTTGAGTCGCATCAATGCCGCCTTGTCCTCCGTCTTTATCCTGTAACCTAGAAATTAACTTTTCAACAGTAAAATCATGATAATTTATGTCTTCACATCGTAGATCTGCGCGTTCAAGGTGCATTGTGTTGAGGCCAAGAGAAGTAAATAATAATTAAAGCTGAAAATGTGAATGGGATTGACTGAATTGCGGCCACGCTTAAACCTTCAACGATGCCATATATAGCTTTCACCTTTTTGAACTCTGCAATTAAAACCTGGATATGAGATTAAAATCTGTTTTCTTTACTTTGTAGATCTTCCCTTATCATTTCCAAAATCTTGGCGATAGTTTTCT